>JASCZI010151220.1:37838-56400 GCA_036250425.1 Stylosanthes scabra
AGTTCTGTAATATGCATCATACCCGAAGAGGACGTCTTTATCAAGGAGGTCGCTTCCTAGAACTCTTATCCAGGTTGTCACCTCTGGGAAGAGTTGTAAGCCAACATTTTCTTTGGAGATAAGGCTTATAGTGAAAACCTCTTGGTTGATTGTAGTGAACTTCTTGTTGAAAGGAATCCAAGCCTCTGAGGGAAGCATATGTGGTTTGACAATGGTAGCACAAGAACCAGTATCTAAAAACGCAACAGCTTTTACTGGTCGATCATACTTGGAAGCTTTGACCTTAATATTGAAATGAGGTCTGGGTGTGTTGTCAATTTGCTTCAGACCTATTGATCCTAGGTGTCCCATTTCTTCTTGGGTAATCCATTTCTGAGGCAGTATGGTAGTAACTGCATGGATCGGCCTGTGTTCATCCTCATCATCAGTTAGGTCAGAACAAGAGTCAGAATCAGATATATGCAAGACATATTGGGTGTCTGCATCTTTCTGAAGTTGTTCTTCGAGGATGTCTTCAAAATCGTCATCATTTTGTAGAGAGATTGCATCTTGTAAGGATTGCAACATCTTAACTTCTCTTTTAGACTTCTTCTTGGGACAATTCTTTGCAATGTGGCCAGTCTGTCCACAAAAAAAGCATTTGTTGGTCTTTTTGCTTCTAAAGTTTCTCCTTTTGAATTATCTTCTTCTTCCTTTCTTTCGTCTAGAGAAACTAGACTTAGATTGGAAGGGTTGACCTGATTTTCTGAAGTGATGCTTCTTCTTGTTATTGCAATCGCATGAATCCTTGTTTTTACACTTGATCTGCAGATAGGACTTGTTGCAAGCACCTTTAAGCTTCTGGGAACACTTCTGTAAATGCTTGACATTTCTGGCTGTAATTCATCTGGAAGGGATGCCACAAAAATATGTTTCAATGGGGGATTAGTGTTAACACCCAAATAGTAGTATTTGTTTATCATCCTTTTGTAATGAATCTTCAAATCCCTTCTATTTAGGGAGCAACACTTCATCTCATAGTATTCTTGCGAATTTCTTTTCTGGATGATAGTGATGTCTCCTAAGAACTCCTTGTGTATGAGGCCAAGGAAATGTTCAGAGGTTCCATTGACAAGTCCCATTCTTTCGTATTCGATAAAACCATTCATCCATTCTCTGAGGTTTTCAGTCATTCTTGTGATGAATTCTGTATGGACTTGTGAAAGAGTCATACCAGGAATTATCATCCTGGTGTCAATCCATGCACCAAAATCATTCAACCTTTGTCTATATTTATCAGGATCAATATCATCAAAGGTGAAGTAAAAGTTTCCATATTTTGATGAGAAGGAATCTGGTGGTGGTAATGAGGGTGCAGTTTGACTTGCCTCAGTTATGAGGATCCTGTCTATCAGAAATAAAACTGAACAAATCCTTGGGATTTTCGTGTCCTGGAAAACAAGGGCCATGAACATGGATATGCTTGTTATCATAGTCCGGGTTCCCCTGTTAGTGATGCCGTGTTGGGGTAATCGAACCGTACTTCCAAAGGTTCGACCACAGATATGGTTGTTATGAGTCCTTAACCCCAAAAATTCACAGCCTATCCACGGCATCACTAACAGGGGAACCCGGACTATGATAACAAGCATATCCATGTTCATGGCTCTTGTTTTCTAGGACACGAAAATCCCAAGGAGTCTGTTCAGTTTCATTTCTGATAGACAGGATCCTCATAACTGAGGCAAGTCTAGAACATACGTGAAACTAAGAGAACAAAGATAAGCATAATAGGAAATCAAGTTTTCAGAGAAGAGAGAAAACTTAGAAACTCATAGTAGTGGAATATTTCACAATGATTTTTTATGAAAGCTCTTATGTTACAAGGATGGAGAACCTCTCTATATATAGAGGTCTCTGGATAAAGCAGAAATCTAAAAGGCCAATAAAAACATCACACTTGGCAGATAAGATTACACATGCTTATCACCTTACATTATTGGCGGACATGATAAGACCTTATTTTACTAAAGTAGCTTTTCTAAAAGTAAAGCACTCATAATTATACATATTCATGCAGTTGTGGGTCCCTTTTATTTGATGATTGGCTCATGGTCAGCAAAGTCATCATGCTCCATGTGTGGTGCAAAATTATCATCATTACTTTGTTGGCAGTAGAGATCACAATCATATTCTTCTATTGAATCAAATCCTGACCATGTAATTTTTAAATCGGATTAATTACATTTTTCGATTGCAACAAAAAATGTTTAGAATTTGTTTAATTTGAATTGAATTATAAAAAAAAATATTTTGTTTGACATAAAAATTATAACACATGAATTGATTTTTTTTTATCAAAGATAGTTGTATTCATTTCATTGATGTAATAAAATGAGTACATAGGGGAGGGTCCAACTTGGACAACTAATAGAAAATGAGAATATGGGAACACCACTAGAAACAAGATAACTTAGTATAATACTGCTAGAGAAAATTTAGTAAAGTAAAGAAGGAAAGAAGAAAAAGAAAAGAAATAAAGAAAGAAGTCATGGAGGGTGGTGAAGGTGATACTCCCGAATCATCTCATTCGCAGAAGAAAGGACCCTATCAACAGAACCTGCAACACCTTCGAAGACTCTCAAGTTTCGATCATTCCAAAGCTTCCAAAGTACGATGGCTACATAACCAGCACTTCTCTTCCATTGGTGTTGGCGCTTGAGTTCATCCATAACACACATCCACCACTGCCAGAATTTGGTTGCAGAGGAAGAAGCGGTTGTAGTTTGAATATCAGTCTTGCTCCAAGTTTCAGCAGCAAATGGACACTGGGTAAGGCAATGGAGAACTGTTTCCCCTTCCATGGCACATCTAGGGCACGAATCAACCACAGAGGGGATTCATTGTTGCAGTCGACTTTGCAGTGGAAGTCCTTCGTGTAATGCTTTCCAAAGAAAGGTCTTCACCTTGGGGGAGCAATTTAGGTCCCATAATGAAGTCCACAACTTCTTCATTCGACACTGATCTAGGAGATGTTCTATAGTAGGATGAAAAAAATTGAAGCAACATTGTAACCTGAGGCCACCGAGTATCTACCATTTTTCTCCAGGGACCAGGTAAGCATATCCCCTCTATCTTCATGAATTTACATCTGTAGAATTTCACTAGCAATATCTGCTCTAAAGGAATTTCTGATTAGCTCTGCTTTCCATTGTTTATTTTCATCAATTAATTGGGAGACCTACTGTAATTCTGAAATTGGATTCCAAGTCTGAAATAGTGAAATAGGCCGAAACCTCTTTAGCCATGGGTCTTCTGAAATTCTAATGCATTCACCCTTAGAAAGTTTCCATAGTAGTCCCTTCTCCAAAACCTTTCTACCCTCAATCAAACTTCTCCAGGCCCAAGAAGTATTATTGCCTATTGTAGCTTTCATGAAGTCTGAACGGTGAAAGTATCTACCTTTGTATAATCTACTGAGAAGAGAATTAGGTTTTGTCAAGATCCTCCAACCTTGTGTAGCCAGCAGCATGGCCAAATTGAAAGCCTTTAGATCTTTAAATCCAAGCCCCCTAATTGTTTGTCTCTGCAGATTATATCCCAGCCAATCCATTGAAGTTTCCTTTCGTTATGCTTCTGACCCCACCAAAAAAGCATCATTCTCTTATGAATATCTTCCAATATAGAATCTGGTAATTTGAAGCATGAGAGGGTGTAAATAGGCATAGCAGTAGCCACTGCTTTAATTAGAACTTCACGACCACTAGAAGATAGCATAGATCTCTTCCATAATTGAAGTTTCTTTTCTACCTTTTCTGTTACATAGCTAAAAGTCTATTTTTTAGACCTGTGAACCACAACAGGAAGCCCAAGATATTTATTTTGAGAGCCAATATGGGGGATTTGTAGGAGATGAGATAGAGAGTTACGGGTCATAGGAGAGGTGTTTCGCCTGAAGAAAATAGAGGATTTAGAAAGGTTGAGAGTTTTCCCACTGAGTTGACTGTAAGTATTGAGGATCTCAAGGAGATGAGTACATTCAATAGAATTAGTCTTACAGAACAATATAAAATCATTCGCAAAGAATAGATGGCTAATCATAGGACATCGACGGTTTAACCAAATGCCCGAGAAAGAGTGTTGACGTTCCCCTTGTTGTAATAGATAGGACAGGCCCTCGGCACACATCAGAAACAGAAAGGGGGAGAGAAGATCCCCCTGTCATAAACCTCTAGTTGGGGTAATCAATCCGAATGATCTACCATTCACTAGGATTGAGTAAGAGACCGTAGTCACACATTGCTGAATCCATTCAATCCATTTCCTGCAAAAGCCTAGTTTTTCCATAATTACCCAAACGAAGCACCATTCTACTCGATCATATGCTTTGCTCATGTCAAGTTTCAATGCCAACTCCTGAGATCCATATCTCTTGTTTCTCAAGAAATGCATGAGTTCATGAGCAATTAAGACATTGTCACTGATGAGCCTCATTTTAATGAATGCACTTTGGTTGTCACTGACGATCTTATCTAGAATTCCTTGCATACGGTGCACAAGAATCTTAGATATGCTCTTGTAGAACACAGAGCTTAGGCTAATAAGACGAATAGAAACCATTGTCACTGCATTTGCGACCTTAGGGATCAAGCAGATTTGTGTGTGGTTGAGTGCTCATAGCATTCTTGCACCTGAAAAGAAGCTAGTTACTGCTGGAATAAGATTACACGTAATGATATCCCAGTTATGAATTCATCATCCCCTGGGGCGAAAAATGGATTGATTGAAAAAGTAGCTTTCTTAATCTCCTCTGCAGTAACCCTCTTGGTTAAATTGGAGTCAGAAGTGTCATCAACGTTTTTAGGTAGATCTTGTAGAGTAGTGTCGGCTGAGCTAGGATTAGATGTGGTGAATAACTCTTCAAAGAAAGAAAGACAGTGCAGTGTGAGCAATCCCATCAGAATCTGTGTGAGAATTCCCCAAACCATCCACCAATCTGTTAATGGTGTTCCTTCGGTTCCTGCTTTGAAAGGAAGTATGAAAAAACTTAGAGTTTTGATCACCATGTCTCAGCCACTGAATCCGAGCCTTTTCACGCCAGTATCTCTCTTCATTTGAAAAGGCTTCAGCCAATTCTTCCTCCTTGCGCAGACTAGTATGCTGCTCAGCTTCAATACCCTTTTCTTTCTCAATCACCAGCTCTTCTTTGAGGCGTTGAATTGCTCTATGAGTGTTACCAGCACCAGTTTGTTGCCACTCTACTAATCTATGTCTGTAATTCTTTAACTTGGTAGCAAATCTGAACATAGGGGAGCCTTCCACCGAAACTTGCCAAGATTGTTTGATAAGATTACCAATCTACTCCTCTTTTTCGCACCACCTCTCTTGAAATCTGAACCTTCTTTTGAGTTTAGTACTTTGGGGGTTATGAATAACACCAGATTGAGGGTAGTCTATTCGAAATGCTGATGTAGCCAAACATCTATCAAGTCTTTCACGGATAAGGTTTTCATTGAATTTTCTGTTATCCCACGTAAACTAACACCGTGATAGCCCAAATCCACCAAATTGCCATTATTAATAAATGAATTGAAGGACTCAATTGAGGAAGATGACTTCGGTCTGCCTCCCTCCTTTTCATGTTGAGCACAAATTGAATTAAAATATCCTATAACAAGGAAATACTTATCAGATAATTCTTTCAGGGAGAGAACCTTTAGGAATTGTGTTGATCTTCTGGCTTCATTGGTGTCTAGATAAACTGCAACAACCTTCCATAGTCTTTGATGAGTAGCATCCTTCCATGTAAAGCAAATAAAGAATTCAGCAGAACTTAGGATTGTGATTTCTGCAGAAGCTTTCCAGTCTAATATAAGTTCTCAGGCAGACCACTTGGATACACATAATGAGTCAAATTGAAACCAAACCTGGTACATTGAGCAGTAACCATCGAAGTAATGTTCTTGGTTTCGCATAGAAACATTACCTCGGGGGAATGGGATCTACAGATCCCTTGTATGTTGTGAACCGTGAGGGGATTCCACATACCTCAACAGTTCCACATTATCAAATTCATTAAGACGTGGGTGCCCATTGTGGGGTGGCACCCTCTCCCTCTTCAGCAACAAAATTCTCATCAGAACATCTCTTCTTGTGGTTTGAATCATCATTAGGCCCCTGTTATCCTCTTTTCACCCCTATGATCTTGATGTATTTCCTTCTCGCTTGCTTCTTTAAGGAATTTTTTTGTGAATAACTTTGTGAAACTGCTTCAGTAGTGGTGAAGACAAAACCACTCTGATCATCAATATTTGACTTAGGAACACTTTGTATCATATCTGTATTCTCATTAGTTGCTTTACTCATAACTTCCACATCTTCTCTAACACCTTTCTCATTCTGCTGATCCATTGAGAGACTAGTAAGACTCCTTATCAGATTCACATGAGTAGGTTTGATTGCTTTATTCTGTATGGAATCAGAATTTCGGTGCAAATTAGGATTCAAATTCTCTTTTGAAAAATTCTCTTTACGGCCACCTTGGTCAGATCGCAACCAGTCTCCCCGTTTCTCTTCATGCACCTCACCTTTGATAGAATCTTTAATTTGAGTAGTACAATTTCGTCTATCATGGCCTATATGGCCACAATAATTGCAGAAAACACCAATCCCCTCATACTTAATGCTAATCTCCAATGAAACTTGATTGGGGCCAGTGAGTTTAAGAGCTCTCCGTAGGGGTCTGGTAATATCAATGAGAACTTTCGCCTTCACAATGTTATTCTTCGTTCCTCTTACTTGAAATAGATCAGTTTCAAGGACTTTGCCAAAGGCAGATCCCAACTTGCAACCAACATCCTTGCTCTTATAATGCTCTGGTAAATTCCAGAATTGAATCCATATAGGAACAAGAATAAATTCAGCATCATCTATTGACTTGTTTTCCTTCCATCTGTGCAGGTTCAAGATAAAGTTCTTGAAAAGCCATGGAGTACCATGTTCTATTCGTATAACATCATTCTCTGTAGCAAAATAGAACTGGAACTTATTGCCTCCAAGGACATGAACTCTAAAGCCATCAGGGTACCTCCAGATTGAATTTATAGCCGATTCAATGGTGGCTAATGAAAATGAGCAATCAGCGAATAGCCTGCCAATCAGGCTCTTAGAACATCTTTCAACACCATCACTAATGTATGAGGCTTCCAAGACAATGACAGGTTCTACATCTTCATTATCAGTGTGATGAAGTGTAGTAGAAGAATGAGCAACCGAGGATGGAGAAGAATTGGGCAGAAAATAATCAAGGATCACACTTCGAATTAGAAAATTAGGATTACTCTACTAAACCCTAGCAGAGCACAATAACAACCCTAATAGGCACATATATCATGTAGCTTCTTGTTTCAATTCATGGTCCATCACATGAATTGAATTGATTTCAAAACAAATTCTTGGTTTAATTTCTGTAAGAACAAAAATATCTTATCAGCTAATTATTTAATTTAATTTAATGTACCTTAATTTAAAAGGTTTACTTCACCCAAGTGGATTAAGCCAATTAAGTTGATAAGTGTAATATTTTCCTTATCTTAATAGTTAAAATATTTCTGAAATATTACCTATACTTCAACTTGATTTTTTAAAAATTTTAGAGGTCTAAAAATTTAAATTTACCATTAAAAAAATACAACAACAAATCAAATTTGGTGATTGTATCAATCAGATAGATAATATGCGATACGAAAAGTTAATATCTCTAATATATTTATTTGAACATCTAATATTTCAAATTCCACCATCATCAACAATGATTCTTTCTTTCTTCCTTCACCCTCCATCGCTGCAGAAACAAGGAAAAAAAAAAAAGAAAGCTTGGCTTTTGAAGGAAAAAAACAAAAGGAAGATATCATGGTGGAGCCAATACAAGTGAAAAGAGATACTGTGGACCAACTTTATCGACTCGACAGAGTTGCACATGTAGCGGCTGGCATCAATGAAAAGGTTAGTGCGGTTTTTTTTAGTGATTGAATAATATAATAATTGGGTTGTTGGTATGTTAGTTTGTCGGTATGAATTGTAGTAATAAAAAAGATTTAATAGTTATTGGTTTGTTGACATGTAGGTTAGTATGTTTTTCTTTTTGTTTTTCTGTATGATTGTTGTAGTGGAATATAGCAATGTGTTAGTCAAATATGGTTTAGGGATTTTGTTTGTTAAAATTTTTAAAATTGAAATGAATATTCTTAAGAATAGACCCGAACCGGATAAATCAGATGTGCAGTTATTAATCCCAAATGGTTTAGGAACTCGTTTTGATAGTTTTTTTTATTTTTCAAATTATACTATTATGAAAAGAACCGAGCTGGTTAAATTGGAAAAAAAGTAGTTATTTGCATATGATGATGGTAATTGGTTTGTTTTGGTTTATATAATTTTCGAAAATACTCCTAAGAATAATACCAAAATGGTTAAACCGAAAGTCAATAGTTTTTGTTTTTTTAACGAATTTGGATTTGATTTTGTTGTGTGTTTTGCAGCCGGTTTGGTGCATCATTAGCATTAGAAGGTAGCAAAACATGGTTCTCAATGATCATATTATCACATACCTTGAGGCAGCTGGATTGTATCAGTTAGCCCCGTTGAACAACCATTGGTTCAAGGTTGATGAACCTATTGGTCAGTGCATTTCTTGAGCGTTAGTCTCCGGAAATGTACACATTTCATATGCCATTTGGGGAGTGCACGGTGACTCTGCAGAATGTTGCTTATCAGTTTGGTCTTCCCCTTGATGGTGAGGCAGTTAGCGGGTGCCTGAAAAACTTCCAGATATTCATGAGCTAGCAGGGTGGCTGCCCGGCTTGGGTATGGTTTTGGGAGTTGTTTGGTGAGCTTCCTCTACAAGAACACGTAAACAAGTTCACTTTCAGCTACTCATGGTTTCAGGAGATCTTCCGGGTGCTACCTTATGATGCTAATGAGGAGACGGTGATGATATATGCTTGGGCATATATCATGATATTGTTGGGGACTCGGCTATTTAAGGATAAGCCAGGTGCTCGATTGCACATCTGGTGGCTTCCTTTTGTCGCGCGGCTACATGAGTTGGGAAATACAGCTGGGGATCTGCGACCCTTGCTTGGCTGTATAGGTGCTGCAGGGCAGTGAGTAGGAAACTAAGGTTGTGCAGCAAGCCGGACTACTTAGCCTACTTCAACCTCGGTTGCCAGGCAAGTGTGTACACCATTGTACATTTTCACTTCCCAAAATCCTTTCCTCGTACGTAGAGCAACACGAATTAACCATTCACATCCACTCCCGAAATTCTTGCACCGTGCATGGTACTTCGCATGATTGGATTCCTTCACCTTGTAATCAACCTCACAGCGAATGCTATAACTCTTCACATTAAGCACATCATCTTCCTTCGTTTGGAATATTTGACCAATCTCAAACTCCAGCACCCATAACCGAACTCAGCATCTGCATCATTCTCTTCCTATGATGGTACCATGGCTTCCAAGTTCAAGGCGGAGAAATGTGCCGGGTATTGATGTGACCCGGAACTTGAGGGACCACTACGCTCAGCTGGAACACTCGGGTGGTCATCGTCGCTATTGCCACCAATGAATTTGGGTTCCTCATCTTCTTCATCATCACATAATGCCTCTTCAACCCCTTCTGGATCGCTTATCTGTACTCGCCTAGGCACATTATGTTGAATGTTGGCCACTGTCGTAACTAGATCACCAAAGGTGCGGTTATTCCCCAAATCACACCCATCATCATCTTTGTGATGTAGGTCAGCAGCGAAGGAAAGTCATGCAACACAAGGTGGAATCACTGGCACAACAGGGGCAGCAGGAGCTGAACTCGAAGAGCCTCCTATGTGAACGGATGTGGGGATTGGGTTGGATCCGCCGGAGCTAGCAACAATGTTTTCCAGCTTCACATATAGCTCAATCGTTCTAACCTCCGAAAAATCTCTCCTGTAATGGAATATTACCTCCAAGTCGACGTCACTCTGAACGACAAACGATCCATACTTCACATGCTAAAAAACAACAGCAACAGGGGATCTATAAAACAACCTCACCATGCGTTTTGAACCAGCAACCCCAAGCATCTGCAGTATGGTGTTCTGCAGCTTGACAAGTGTCGTTGACGAACGTAAAAACACACAGATCGGTTCTTTATTGTTAAATCTGATTCCAACTCTCGAATTTTTCTAAATATTTCCCATTTAATGAACAAGAGCTAAGAAACTTATTTCATCACCCATCTTTTAACCCACCCAACGCCAACCTCACAATTCAACAACATTCAGTTAAACAACACTCCCAAAACCTTATCACACGGATTCACATATTTATAATGTGGGAACTACTTATAAATCACCGTAGAGGTCCAGGAATTTATAGAGGAATCCTAAACCATATAAGATCGTGGCACCCCTCCCACGATTTTGTGTGGATTTAGTTGCTATAAGAAATTATTGAAGGGGTGTAGCGATTTCTGTTATATTTTTTTATTTGTTGTACTCCTACAACGATTTACATGAATGTAGATTACACAAAATGATAAACGTTCAACATTTTGTGCATTTGGGTAATTTTGATTTGCTTTTTTTATCAAGTAAATTGCCCTAATTATATGTATGATGTTTTTAAATTAAATATACTAAATTACATTAGAACAAAAATAGAAAAGAGCTTAATTAACTAGTATTTTAAAAATATATGGAAAAATAATAAAATTTTATTAAACAATTTTTTTAAAAAAAATTCAATTACTAAACATATTAAAACTTAAGAAATTACAATATTTGCCACTTAACTAAGTTCCAAGATTCCAATTTTGGAGTTTGGGTTTTCATTTGAATAAAAAAATTTATTATTACATTTTTATTTAAATATTTTAACTTATATTTTGATTAATTTTATAAATATTCATTTATCATAATATTTTTTTAAGTAAGATATAAAATATATAGAAGAAAATATTGTACATTAAAAAATTTCACTTTACCATACACCACAAAAAATAATTATTTAAATAAAAAAAAGGCATCGTGGCCTTCGTGGATCGGGGGCTGTGTATTTTGGGCAGAAAAGAAATCCTACGTGTGAACAACGAGCATCTTTGGCCATTAAAATAAGAAACTAATTACTGCTGACATCATCGCCTGTGACGTAATCATCTAATGATATTCCTATGTCATTAGCAGCAATGTTATGGATATTCAAAGTTATTTGTAAAATTAAATACTTATATCTAATCAACTTTACATGAAAGTACTAGCTAAAAATCATTAAATTTAATATATTTAATTAAATATAATCTAATAATTTAAAACATTAATTTTTAATTCACATAATGTTAACTACAAATAAATTTTCATTATAGTCAATTAACTTAAATGCATAAATACATTTTAAATTTTATTTTTTGTCTACACATAAATGTAGTTTAATTCACATAATGTTAACTACAAATAAATTTTACAAATAATTTATTTTGGTCTACGCATAAATACATTTTAAATTTTATTTTGCATACAACACTAGAACTTTAGAATAATACTAAACATATATGTATCAATGTATCAATTCCAATAAAATAAATTTTATTTTTTATTATGATTAAAATTTTTTATATGTATTATATTTTATTATTTTTGTGTTCAAAATTTTTATGTTAGACTTTATTTTTTTATAATTTACACGTGAATCTATAAGATATAAAAATATATTATTATGAATGTACCTACATCTATATTTATTAATAACTTTATTATCATCACAATTTTCTTTCGTTAAGATTACTACCATTCTTATTTCTACTAATTTAGCACGCCTTGAAAACGGTTATATATATATATATATATATACATATATATATATTAATAATTTTTTTTATATATTAAAATTAATCACTAAAATCATATTTCAATATATAAAATACACATTAAATAAAATTGAGTTAAACTATATATGTATTTTATATTTAATATATATTATATACTAATAATTAATTTTGATAATTAATATATATATATATATATATATATATATATATATATGTTTAAAAATTAGAGATTCAGTTCATTAATAAATATAATCTAACATTTTCATATTATTTTTCGATAGAGTTAATTATCAAAATCGTTTCTGAATTTTTTAAACATCGACAAAAATGACCTTTAATTTTGTTAATGATAAAAATGTCTATTAATTATTTAAAATTTTGATAAAAGTATATTTTTATCACATATTAAAGGTTATCAGAATATCTAAATTTAAACACTTTTATCAAAATTTTTAATAATTGATTAGTATTTTTATCGTTAACAAAATCAAGAATAATTTTTGTCAGCATTTAAAAATTTTAGGAACAATTTTGGTTGTGAACTCTTTCGATAATAATGTATGTGAATTTTACAAATTCAAAAACATTTATATAGAGACGCTTTATATGATACAAGATACCTGAAATCAATCCAGAGTCTTTTTACTTGCATTATTACTCGTGAACACCTCCTACTACTACACTTTCAAAGAATCATGATGAACTGAAAAGTAGAAAATGAAATAACCAAATGGGCCCCATACAACTGTTACCACACTTTTGTTTTCCGCTAACAATGAAGCCACCTGTAAAGTGTAGAAAATGCTTTTTTAGGTTCTTTATCTTTTGGTAGGAAAATTAAATAAATTATCTCTTTTCTAGTGAATATGAAATTCCGCTTACATATTTAATTATTTATCTAATGGTGAAAGAAAATTGTGTCACGCACATTTATCGTTGTGGTTGAAGTCTCATAGGTTAGTTCTACATTTTTAAAATAAAGAAAAATAAAAAATTTATAAGATAAAAGATTCATTTATTTAATATTTTAAAATTTTAAATTGAATATAATGTCTTCTCATTTTGTGTTCTCTCATTTGATTTTTTCATAATGTCTTTTCAGTAATTAAATGCTTCCCATGGTGACCTAACATTATGCACATGTATAACTAGACAAAGTGGCGTGAATATTATTTCTTCACATTTGCTTTAGCTAGAGTTTTGAGAATCGAACCAAATCGATAATTTAACCGGATTAATTAGTAATCAATTATAAAACCGATTTGTTATATGTTATGATGGGCCATTGACTAAGCCCATTAGAATTACCTAGTGTCTAGTATTATAAATAGGAAGCTAATATCATTATATTGGATAGGCAAAAGTTAATCAATTGTTGAACTTTGTTCAATTTGGAGTTTTCTCTCTTTCACTTGAAGTAAAGGAAAATTGTTCTTTCTTATTCGTCTTCAATCTTAACTAATTACAAACATCTTTTTCTATTCTAATTCATACAATCAATCAACAATACACATCTTCTTTAATTTTCATATTCTTTAATTCTAGTCCTAACATTTGGTGTTTTCATTGAGAGAATTCTGCCATGGAAAAATCAATTGTAGATGCAACTCAAGCATGAATAATTCCTCAAGAGCCTCTGATTCTGGATCTCAAGCTAAAGGTAATTCAGAGGACTTAGATCACGTTCTAGAGTATGAGACTATTCCAATTTTTTATGGTGAAGATGGTTACCGGTGAATCTTATGTGTTTAGAAATTTTGGAAATCCAGAAATGTTTCAGAAGCTCAAAGATTGCAGGAAGCACACCATGGATTATCTGGTAAAGCTCTACAATGATACTGGCTATTGAGGTTTCACAATTCAACTGCAACTTGGGATACCTTTGAGGTCTCCTTTCTTCAGCGCTATCAACTCGAATCCATCCCTATTCTTCCAGAAATTGATCAAAATGAAGTTTCAGATCAGGATCTTCAGTGTGTTGAAGCAACCACAATGCTCGAACTAACAATGGCAGCAGAAGATTTATCCTCAGCAGATCTGGAAATCTCAAAAGTAGAGAAAACCACAGATCCAGAATTTATCATGGATGAACACAGAGAAGAAGCAAAAGCAGATTTCAAATTCAGTTACAGCCACAAATTGATCAAGTAGAAACCCAAGAAATTGCAGCAACATCAATGGAAATTGAAGACAAAAAAGAAGAGAAATTAGATTCTAGACCTCAATCACAATCATTTCAGTAGCAAGACGGATCAATAAAATATGCAGATGAAGCAGAATTTCGAAATTCAGATCTAAAATTAACATATCAGAGCACAATTGAGTACAATGTTGAAGATCAAAAGGAAGAAGCACATAATGGCTACAACAACTTACAGTAGAAGAAGGCGATGTAACCGGTGGCTTCAAAGAAAGGCGCGCAGGCGAATATGGTCTGAACTGGCGAAGATGGTTGTAGCGTGTAAACCACCATGGAAGCCGTCGGATCTGAACTTGAACACGATTGTGCTTGGTGGAGAGACGCAAAGGAAAACGACGATTATGAGAGAACCACCCCCGACCCCAACCTTGTGCTCCGACACCGAAGGCAACAGATAGATGGAAGCTAGAGCGGCACCGACACTTAGTAGAGGTTCTGTCAAGGAGCGAACGCCGGGTGTGTTGCTGGAAAAAGAGGCCGTGAATGCAGACGGCGGCTATGCCCAGAACTACAGTGCGATGAATAAGGGCGACGCGAGAAGCTCTGTGGGTGTGCTTCAGTTAATAAGTTGAAAATTTTTTATCAAACAATTGACTAATAAATCGAACTAGTGTCATTATCTAACGGTTAATTAATTTAATAATAGCATATAAATATAATTATTTTTCTAAAAAATTATATAAAATATAATATTTATTCTATTTGGTTTAACTTAGACCGATCATTTGTTGGATTTTTATAACCTTGGTTTTAGGGATGATGTTTGAATTTGAATAATCTTTAAGAGTTCATAAATTAAATAGTATTTTAACTATTTAAATATATATTATTAATCTTTTTATAGTCGATCAATCTAATGTGTGTGACAAACTGACAATAAGCAATCAGCAATGTTTTCAATTTTCTTTAGTGGAATTTCCGTTTTTTCTCAGGAGTTTAAGGTTTGGAAGAGAGATAGAGATGAAGAGATGAAGTCTGGGAGATTTTCTCAGGAGTTTAAGGTTTGGAAGAGAGATAGAGATAGAGAGATGAAGATTGGGAAATTGAGATTGAATTAAATTATTATTATATTTAATTTTAAATTTATTAGGAGATAGAGAATAAATTAAGTTGGTAAAGAAAGAACATATAAATGTTAGTATTAGAAACTTTAATGTTGAGTAAGTAAATTTAAGTAAAAAAATTGTTAAAATTTCAGTTTCAATCCCCAGAAATTTCAGACTCCTCAGCTCCTACTTTCTAGAGATACTGAAAATATTGAAATTTTAGAGATAGAGACTGAAATTAGTTCTCGTCTCTTTTCATCAAACACAATATTGAATTGCACTCCTTCACTGAGTTTCAACTTCTGCTATCAAACACAGGCTAATGGATTTATTTCATCTAATGAAAATTATCTTTGTTGAAAAAAAAAAAATGTGCCACACAATTTTAACACTAATATTACGTTTAAGCTATAATGAAATTCTATTTATACATTTACTAAATTTAAGAGAATAAGATGTACGTAGTAGATGATCAGTGAAAGTGGGGAGTCTACTGTCATATGATTTTATGTTATAACTACTATTGTGCTTTTTTCCCTTTATGGAAATGATATTGAAAAAGATGCTTTAATTTTAATTAGTATACATCTTCTTATATGTTTTTTTAAGGGTAAAGTATATTTTTTATCTCTAAAATTTATAAAAATTTTTTAAAAATATTTCTAAGTTTTATTTTATTTTAATTTCATTCTAAAAATTTTTTATTTATATCAAATATACTACTAACAATTAATTTTCAAGAAATATAAGATCAATTTAACAATAATTTCGCAAGAACAATCTTTAATATAAGCAAGTCAAACATAAGGTCTTATTACTGACTCTTAATTGTCAAAAATTATTGCTGAATTTATCTTAAAATTTTTAAAAACTTAGCTATCAAGAATATATTTTATGTAAATCGAAAATATTTTGAACAAAATTGAAAAAAAAAAGGTTTAAGATATTTTTAAAATTTTTAATAAATTTCAAAAGAAAAAAATATACTTTATTTTGTTTAAGGAATATTCAGTTATGTACTATAATATGATCACTATATATTTTAAATACTGTTGATAAAAATTAAAATAACATTTTTTTATTTAACTAGCCTTTTTAATAGATTCGAGAAATATACAGCAAATCAGCTATCGACGTGTCATTTTTTTTTTTTTTTCATACTCTCATACATATTTTAAACTTACACAATATAAAGTGAGAAATAAGCATTTGAGTTTCTTTTTTTTTTTTTCTCTTTTTGTGTTTATAATAAAGAAATATGGATTCTATGTATCATTCTTCAGGCTAATAGATAAAAGATTAACTCATTACAGATCAAAGCTCTTCCTTAGCCAATAAATTACTGCATACATAATGAGAATTTGAACTCTTAATTCGAACTCCTAATATTTAATTAAACACACTAATCAGCTATTTATTAAATCAAGTCAGCGTATTCAGATGTCATTTGTCTTTATTTGTGAATACGTGTATATCAGGCTAATAGGCACTTCTACAAACTTTGGTGGGTCCATGATTCCTTTGGTTGATGATGATTGGATATGTCAGAACACATGATACGCGTTTCATTCCCAAACAACATCACCAATACACTATATTTATACTTTGGGGTGCCTCTTATCTTGTTGCTCTCACTTGATTTCTGCAGTTCACTTTTTGGGTCAAGCAATGGTGAGAGCTCCTTACTTTGATGCCAATGGAATAAAGAAAGGTGCCTGGAGTGAGGAAGAGGATAAGAGGCTTATTGCTTATGTTGAGAGATATGGTCACCCTAATTGGCGTCAACTCCCAAGGCTTGCAGGTATTATAATTAACTACTTCCTCTGCTTAAATAAGTGTAAGTTCTGATTTTGGTTAATTTGTAAGAGTTATAAATTGTCGAGAATTGGAGAACTGTGAATTTGGGTTAATCACAATTAATTAGTAGTGTTTAATTACTGTGTTAATTACATAGGTTTGTTGAGATGTGGAAAGAGCTGCAGACTTCGTTGGATGAATTACCTGCGGCCAAATCTAAAGAGAGGGAACTACACCCAAAAGGAAGAGCAACTTATCATGGATTTGCATAAGGAACATGGAAACAAGTATGGATTTTATCACTACATAAGATCTGATTAATTTAACTGTTTCAAGTGATTTGATACTTATCATGGTATTTTTTAATTAAAGTCTTCAGAGTGTCATGAATTAAAAACTAGATGACATTAATATCAAGTTTTGTTCTGACGTAAACAGACCCAACTAGAACCAAATTAAATGGAATTAAATAAATTTATATAATTAATTTTTAGAAAAATAAAAATGAAAATTATTTTTTTAAGAAAAAAAACTTAGCATAAGGAATATCCCACTGGATTTCAACCATCATCCAAATTGGCAAACATAAGAACTTTTTGCATAATTTAAGATGAAATTTGAATTTACATAACAAGACAAAACTTTTGACTCTGCAATGGTTAGTCAATTTTCTTTAGCAGCACAATAATTCAATAAAGTGCAATGTTGTGTTTCTCAGATGGTCTCTGATTGCTGAAAATCTACCTGGAAGAACCGACAACGAGATCAAGAATTATTGGCATAGCCACCTGAAGAAATTCCAAAACCGCAATTTGAACAACACAACTTATGATGATGATGATTTGAACAAGTCCAAGTCCAAGTCTTCTTGTGAGAGTACCATGGAACATGAAAGACCAAAATGTGAACTGAGAGATGATTCACACCACATCTTGGAAAGTTCAGTGTCCAATGTGTCAACTGAGTCTTCCTATTCCTCCTACACGGAAGAAGACAACAAGGACAACAACGACAACGACGACAACAATAACTCATGGCTCTGTTTTTCCTCTCGTGGTGAAGAAGAGTCAAATAGGGAAGAGGATAGGGTTGCTTCGTGGGATAAAGCAACTTTGTTTGATGAGTTTGGCTCCAGTTTTTGGACTGAACCATTTATTTCAGATAATGCTTTTAATCAAGATTATAGTTACATTTTGTATGATAGAGAAGATCCTTTTTTCGTTTGATATAAGTTACCGCTGTTTGTTTTAAAATCCAAGTAAAACCACTGGCATCTGAATTATAATTTCAAAAACTTATTAATCTCGTTTGATTCTAAGAGTCAAGACTCGAATACAAAATTTCTAGTTAAAAAGACCAAAATATTGTTGGGCCACCGTGGGGAGCAAAACCATCGGGGAGTCCTTTCTGGGAGGAACCAAGTGAGGGAACACAAGATAAGAAGACACCACATGTAACTCAAAACCTTAAGGTGTCAAGTTAAACTCCTCACTTCTCTTTGTTTCCTTCAATGTGGGACTAACTTTTAGTGCCCACTCACACTTGATCAACCATCGGCTCTGATATCACTTGTTGGGCCACCGTGGGGAGCAAAACCATCGGGGAGTCCTTTCTGGGAGGAACCAAGTGAGGGAACACAAGATAAGAAGACACCACATGTAACTCAAAACCT
>JASCZI010151220.1:62624-79458 GCA_036250425.1 Stylosanthes scabra
AGACTTGTCACAAAATACTTATCAACCATTATACAAGGTTACAACCTATTTTAACCATTATAAGATAAAATAAACCAATATCCTTTGCTTTTATGACCAAGCCAGGCTCTCAATCAACCTTTTGAGCAATGACCAATTATACCCAATAAAGCAATTCTATTTCAGCTCAGTTCAGTTCATAAAAGATCAATTATACCAATAAAGGAACAATTATACCAAATCAAGCAGTTCAATTTCACCATAATAGTTAACAGCTTATTACCATATTAATATTCGGAATATGAGTTGATCCATGACAACTATTTGCATCAACCGGAGAGTGTTGCGGATTTTTCAACATAGCTTCGATTTCTTCTGGACTCATTCCAAGTTCAGAGCGTTGAAGAAGTAGTTTAACCATATTATGCAATCCATGAACTTCTTCCTTCACGTCTCCAAGCTCACCCTTCAAGGATTGGACTTCGTCTTGGTGCTGCTCTTTGATATGTCTCACCGGAAGCTTGTATACTTTGGAAGTCTTGCTGATTATAACAAACATATAAAGTAAAGTTAAACGATGCCCCCCACATGCTGGAATATAATTATTGATAATGAAATTGATTCTTACAATTACACTTTGTGTTTCCTCATCAAGTTCCTTCCTTTTTTGGCTCTTGCGAGTAGCAATGAATATTTCAAACCTTTTTGGTTCTTCATTTGTTCCACTTGCAGCGCGCTACGAAGTAGAATTCAAAAAATTTCGAATTACAAGATAAGTAAAGCTAAACAAATTATTAGAGGCAAGGTTCAACAATTTTACCAAGGCCGCTCGTACTCGTCTGAAATTGATTGGCCCCATGTGATGTGGAAACTTTTGTTGTGCTTTATGATGCTTGTTCTTTTGACTCAATGCCTATAATCGAGGGGCATAGATTCATGTTAGCGAAAGACTACTAAATGGATAAATCAATTAAAAAAGATTACAGCAACAACCACAGCTTTATTAACAAGATTAAATTGCAGCACTATTAACAAGATTAAAAAAGATTACAGCAGCAACTACAGCTCTATTAAAAAGATTACAGCAGCAAGTACAGCTCTTAACAAGATTAAATTACAGTAACTATAACTCTATTAACAAGATTAACTTGCAGCAACTATAGCTCTATTAACTAGATTAAGTTGCAACAACTACAGCTCTAATAACAAGATTAAGTTGCTGCAACTACAGCTCTGTTAACAAGATTAAATTGCAGAAACTATATCTCTATTAACAAGTTTAACTTGCAGCAACTACAGCTCTATTAACAAGATTCAGTTGCTGCAACTACAGCTCTATTAACAAGATTAAATTGAAGCAATCACACCTCTATTAACAAGATTAAATTGCAGCTCTATTAACAAGATTAAAAAAGATTACAGCAACAACTACAGCTCTTTAACAAGATCACAGCAGCAATTACAGCTCTATTAACAAGATTAAATTGAAGCAATCCCAACTCTATTAACTAGATTAAATTGCAGCAACTATAGCTCTATTAACTAGATTAAAAGACTATAAGAAATGAGATAAGTTACCTGAATTGTAGGATGCCTCCAATACAAGATCAATTTTATGAATTGACTACCGGGTACCAGAAGAGGTCTATTTTTCACCATATCTTCAATATTATCATAGGGAACAAAGTGTCTGTGCTTAAGGTTTCCCTTAAACCTCTTCCAAGAATCTCGAGCTGAATTGATCACCCATTTTTCGCAACTCGATGGAAGGATAAACTTGGTCTGCGTGAAAGTCAAGTAAGTTTGACGTCACAATTGCTAAGGAAAAAAAATCAGATTCAATAATAATGCAAGACTCTTACGTTAACATATTTCCACATGAAATCTTTTGCTGCTTGAGGTACAACCAGCCAATTAGTGTATGAAAGACTAACAAATCTTTTATTTCTACCAAGTGTGCCATATCAAAAGTGACTTCCTCTCGCTCATGCATAAGTCTGGCATAAATCTTTGCGCATATAGTTTTTCCACGAGTTTTGTTCTTCTTTGGCTCTCCTAGTTTCATTCATGAGGGGAAAATAGATTAAAATTACTTATTAAATAGATTCAGTTTAAGTAAGTTACTAATTAATCAGCCTATTAGAAGAATAAGTCTGGACAACACAAGGCAAGAGCAGAATATTAAAACTTAAACAAGTATCCAAATCCAACCTTCAAAATAAGAATAGATATATTACATGATACGGTAACAACAAGAGAACTACTCGAATAACCATCATTTCTGCACCAATTATTACACCATTAACATACAAAAAGCTACACTTACTTTATCACTGCCTTGTCACAAAATGCTTATCAAAATAAAAGAGTAATCAATGACTTTAAGTGGAAACATGATCAGGCAGTTTACTTGAAATAAAAGAGTAAAGTCCAAGATATTACCTTGCTTATCATCAACGTCAGCCATCACTTGATTATAATAATCTGCATGAAGAGCCGCGCTATCATTCCCATCATAACTTGGTTCAGTGCTTGGTCCATTAAGTGGGAGATCCAAGCTGGCCAAGACATTTTCCAGATCAATCCCATTTTCCTTTAAAAACTCATCAATAGTTGTAGCCTTTATCATTGCCTCCCTCTTGCCCCTTTTTCTTCCATCTTGCTCCATGGTTTCTTCTTCATCTTCTGAGATAGGTTCAAAATCGGAAGAAGTAGTGTCATGATCCCTTTCTTGAACCCTTTCATGTGTGACTTGCATATTGTTCTGCTGCCCATGGTTTCCTACAGTTGAAACAAAATTTGCAGAACTCCGCTCATGGCCTGCATGTCTTGCATTCCTCTCTGCAGCCCCTCTGTGAATTTCTTCAAGCTTCCTCCTAAGTTAGGTTCTGTCACTCTCTGCTGGTTCAGGATTGTGCAAGCATTGTGCTGATGGCTCACCTTGGACTACACATCTCTTTTTGACAACAACAGTTGTATCCATGGGATTCTCTCTTGTATTTTTCGGCCGTTTTGTAAGAAGGCTCCGTTGTTCTTCCAATGGTGCAGATGTGGCAGAATCTCTATTGCTAATTGCATCAAGGTGCTTTTTAAATGACTCAAATCTAGCTTCGTGTAGACGTTTTTCTTCAATTTTTTAGTTGCAACCTCAACTTGTTTGCCCTTATTAACTTGAGTTACTGCCAGCGTTCTTTGGCTGTCTTTTGCTTCCACTATCGGTGCATGTGTCTTCACTCCTTTCCTTGCATCGTCAGGCTCTTTTCCCTTATTTTGAGTTGCTGTCATCATTGGCATAGATTTGTTATGTCTTTTGTCTGCAGCCTCACCTTTGCTGCCCTTTTTCTTAGTGGCACCCAACTCGCTTTGACTTCCAACCACATCCAACCTTGGCATATCTTCCTCTTTGTCATGAGAGTCTTCAACTTTCCTTCCATAATTCTTGCGTTCTTCTACAATCTTTAGTCTCCCCCTTTCAAAATTTTTAATCAAACTCTTACTTGATGTTGCTTCAATATCACCAAGCTTCAAGTTCCTGCACAATTAAAATAATTAAGTATAGTCAATATAAGAATCATCAGGTTTTTAGGCACAAAAAGAATATCACCTGCAAAAGTGCTGCTAACTCATTAGAATAAGAAAAACTAATGTACACATATATACACATTAAGGAAGTTATTGCTCAAGTTGGAATCAGATTCTTCATCGAAATCAGATTCCTCATACCCTCGGGCATGCGTCATTCGGGGGGCTAATTCAACAACTGTAGGCCCTAGATCAGTCCTCTCAAGCACAAGTTCACCATCATCACTTGGTTTGGAAGGACTTGTTAAGTTCTCGTGGTG
This sequence comes from Stylosanthes scabra, assembly GCA_036250425.1. Lineage (NCBI taxonomy): Eukaryota > Viridiplantae > Streptophyta > Magnoliopsida > Fabales > Fabaceae > Stylosanthes > Stylosanthes scabra. The sequence continues at coordinate 66,446 of JASCZI010151220.1, forward strand.
TTCAAAATAAAGGGGCTGACATGATTCGGAGTCAGCATCGTCACATGTTCTGAACAAGTTTCTTGGAGGAATTTTCATAACATAATGCTTGTAATCTTCGTACGGATCTTTCACATAAAAGCATTGATGTGCTTGAGATGCTAGAATGAAAGGTTCTTCCTGATAGCATTCTTTGTTGAAGTGAACAAATGTAAGACCATACTTGTCTTGTCCAGCATCATACCACTCACACCGAAATAGTACAAGCTTAAAATGTCCAAAATAGTCCAACTCTGCTATCTCAAGTAACCTGCCAAAATACTCTACACTTGCATGAATTGGATTTGCATCTTTGGCACTAGCAAAGCTTGAAGTAAAAGCATTTAATGTGACACCACTATTTTGTGTTTTCCTCCTTGCCTCCCGCTGGACAGTGTGAAACCTGCATCCATTAATTACATATCCGGAAAATCTTTTAGCCACAGACAGGGTTTGGACTTCTAGATAATTCTTTTAGCCAAATAAGCACGTCTGGACCCCTCGCACGAGACTCAAACCACTGAGCGAATGTTCTGCTATGCAACTTTGCCTTTTTCCACCTGGTTCCCCACTGATTTTTCACCTCGCGCTCATGCTCTCTAAATTGCACAATTATTGTATATCAGAAATAACTATAAGTACAAGGTTTAGTGGATATAAATAGCTAATGCTAAGTTACCTAATATAATCTGCGACTTCGTCACAGTTGTGTAATACATACACATGGGCTTGGGCCAATGATTTGTCATCGAGACTAATTACTTCTCCAATTCCCGCTCCTAAAGCACGACCTTTATTGCTAAACAAGGTTGATGGCACATCTTCATCTTTGCCAAGCTCATCATCATTCCTTGATAGCTTATTAAGTCTTGTTTCCACACCATCATGCAAGTATCTTGAGCAAAAAGTTAGACACTCTTCAGCAAGATATGCCTCTGCAATAGAACCTTTGGGACGACTTTTGTTTCGAACATACGACTTTAGTGTGCACATATACCTTTCTGAAGGATATATCCAACGGAATTGGACCAGACCACCCAATCTCACTTCATTTGCTAAATGAATGGGAAGATGAACCATAATATCAAAAAATCTAGGAGGAAAGATTCTCTCAAGATGGCATAATGTTTCCACAATCTCTATCTCCAGTCGATCTATCTCTTCCATCGTGATGAACTTCTTGCATATTAGACGAAAAAAGAACTTAGCCGAATCAATGGAATGGCCACATGATCAGGCAGGATGCTTTTAATCGGTATTGGTAGTAAATAATGGAGCATAAAGTGGGCATCGTGGGTCTTGTAACCAGAAACTTTTCTTTCTGCTAAATTCACACAACGTGATATGTTCGAAGCGCTGCCATCAGGTAGCTTAGTGGTCTTCAAAACACCACAAAAAACTGACTTCTCTACAGCACTCATGGAAAAGCATGCCTTTGCCAACTTTGTTTTCTTGCCACTATTTACCTCCTTCGGTTGAAGATTTTTCCACAGCCCCAATTCTTTTAAGTTATACCGAGCATTCAAGTGATCCTTTGTCTTGCCTGGGATATCTAGCAACGTTTCAATTATACTATCTAGTATATTCTTTTCTATGTGCATGATATCTAAGTTGTGACGCAGCGCGTTCTTATGCCAATAAGGCAATTTGAAAAAGATCGATCTTTTTTTCCAATTCCAGGGGAAACTATTTGACTTAGCCTGCTTCTTACCGAACACATTTTCGACACTTTGCAGCATCTCCAAGATTTCACTTCCTTCTATAACGGGTGGAGGGGGTCTTAACTCCTTCTTTCCATTGAAAGACCTTGTATTGTTTCTCCATGGATGATCCTCAGGTAAAAAGACACGATGGTCCATATAAACTGTCTTGCGACTGTGTTTTAATTGTAGAGAAGAGGTATTTTTGTTACAACAAGGGCAAGCTAGCTTTCCTTTTGTACTCCACCCTGGCAACATAGCATATGCAGGAAAGTCACTTATGGTCCACAAAAAAGCTGCTCACATCTGAAAGGTCTCATTCTTCGACGCATCATAGGTTTCCACCCCTGTTTCCCACAATAGCTTCAAGTCTTCTATTAACGGCTGTAGATACACGTCAATATCTTTACCAGGTGATTGCGGGCCAGGTATAATCAGAGAGAGCATGCAATATTCAGGTTTCATGCACATCCATAGAGGCAAGTTATAAACCATCAGCATCACGGGCCATGTGCTCCAAGAAATGCTCATGGTTCGGTATGGGTTGAACCCATTGCTTGACAAGCCTAGTCTAATATTGCGTGATTCTTTTGCAAAGTCTTCATCAATTTCATTGAACTTTTTACAAGCAAGTCCATAAGCAGGATGCTTTAAAGTCCCGTCTTTAACATGCTCCTCATCATGCCACCTCAGACTAGCTACTGTCTTTGAGCACATAAATAATCTCTGAAGTCTTGGAACTATAGGAAAGTATCTTAGAGTCTTTGCAGGAATAGGCCGACCATTTTTTGGAGGGTCGATCTCATTATTATCACTAGATTCTTCAACATATCTAGAAGTTCCACATATATGACATTGTTTTCCATCCTTTAGTTGATTCCTATACAGCAGGCAATCATTAGGACACGCATTGATTTTTTCATAGTCGAGACCCAGATCTCTTATCATAGTCTTTGTCTTATTGAAAGACGAAGGGATGTTAATCTCAGGCATTACTCCAACCATGCAAACACTTTAACAAGTACAGACGGATGATAAAAGATAATGCAGAAAACGTTTTGCAACCCGAGTATAACTCTTGACTTGCCTTCTCTATTAGGCCATAGAATTTTTGTGCCTCCTCATTTTGGCCTGCCATAACTCCATCACCAAATGCATCATTAAGCAACCCTTCCATGTCATCGCGTGCACCATCATCATTTGTCTCGTCATCAACTGCCATTGGAATTGTCCATTCCCCGTGATTAATCCATGTTCTATATCCTTTAACAAAACCGTCAGCTACTAAATGATCAAATACTTCATCTCTTTTATACCAATTAATGTTGCAACACCTCTTACAGGGACATTGGATTTGTCGTCCTTCCGGTTCTCCCTCAGTGTACGCGAAGTCTAAGAAACTATTAACACCGTTGATATATTCTAAGCTATACCTCGGTAGATCCATCCAATCTTTCGGCATATCACGAAACCTAATTGATATTTCTAAGAGGGTCATATATCAAGCAACACATAGAAAATTGGTACTCAGAGAGAAATCTCACATCAATCAATTGCTTAACATCTAGCTTCCTATCTGAGACAAATAATTTACTATATAATATTATGTGACCAGCAAAACAATCAAGGTGAATGCTCACACTTCATGAACCAATCAAGGCAAAAAAAAATTCCGAAATGCACCCATACAAAGTTATCTAGCAATTATGTGACCAGCAAAACAATCAAGGTGAATGCTCATACTTCATGAACCAATTAAGGCAAAAAAAAAAAATATTCCAAAATGCACCCATACAAAGTTATCTAGCAATTATATGACCAGCAAAACAATCAAGGTGAATGCTCATACTTCATGAACCAATCAAGGCAAAAAAAATATTCCGAAATGCACCCATACAAAGTTATCTAGCAATTATGTGACCAGCAAAACAATCAAGGTGAATGCTCATACTTCATGAATAATAGCATAAACATAAAGTAGGGACCTATGTAGGGGGATGATTGTACCTTGCCATGGCACGATCAGGTTGTGTGCTTCACAAAATCTCCTTGAGAACTTCAACCGAAATGAATTGCAATGACAATATGACCACTTGTCAAGAGCAGAAATTCTGCATAAATGGAAAACAAAGAAATAAGGAAAGAAAAAATGCAAAGCGACAGCAAAATAAAGAAGAAGTAACCAGCACAGAAGAAGGGTGGCATTACCCACATAATCCACATACTACACATACTCTAAACATTTAATTCTAAAATCCAAGTGGTGTAAACATAAGAGGTTCACCCTTAAATATTGAAATTGTAAGATAATGGAGTATTAGAAGTAAGAAGTCAAATTTTAACCTCCAAGCATAAAATTATAAATTATAACACTTTTGAAATGAAGGCATTCAGTGTTGGAAACAGAGTAACATTATCATAATCAAAATACATTTAATTAATCTTTGTGAACTTTGAACTAATATTAAAGGTCTACAAACAGCCAATGGTGGAATCAGTCAATCCATCAGAATGACAAACAACTGAATGAAGTCTAGCAAGTGAGTCAATTCAATGGGGTTGGCTTTGATTCCTTCTTGTGCAGCACTGACAACATCAAATAACTTCTAACATGAGTCCAAAATTTCAAATGGAACAAGAAAATTTAATAAACACAGGTTATGTCTTTAGAGTTGAAACAAAGAAACTCAAATAAAAATATTAATTAAATAAAACAGGGCAGAGGACCAGAGAGAAGACAGAAGCACTTACGTGCTAATTGTTGAAGGCCGATAAAGTCTTAAACTAAACCGAGTTTCCAAGTCTATTTTGTCAACAAGGGGTCTACCATAATCTGTGAAATTTAAAGGCATATATATCAGAGATGGTTAATTAATAATTACTCAAGGCAAAGTTTCATTCTAGAAGAACTTTAAATGAAATTTGAATGCATGAAACAAAGTTTCTTTCTAGCATGAAATATAATATTTAGGGGTCTAAATTCAGTTTGAAGAGAAACCCATAAATTCAGTTTCACTTAAGTTATTTATTGAATAGAAACTGACAGTTATAGGACACTTGAGTTTGAAGAGAAACCCATAAATTCAGTTTGCATTAACTAAACCCAACAACTACCTAAACAATTTAATTGTTGGCTTCATATAAATTTCTTGATTGAAGAACTCCAAACTATAAAATTCTTACAGGGATTAATACACACTGAAAATCAGCAGATATATGTCTCATTCATACATCTCAAAATGGGGAAAAAAAGGCCAGTTCATCAAAAAGTTATCAAGTATAATGAATCAAATTGATAAGGTTAGTCATAGTTTTGTCACCTAATGAATTACTCTAAAATACATACACCAATTATTACATTTTCAATCCACAAAGTTTCTTTGATAACCTATATAAGTAAAATACATAAATGCATAAATAAGCCATACCATGTACAACAGGAAGGATTATGCTTAATTAACCACTTTGTCAATTTATCCAATAAAAGAATTCAAATAATTCATAATAGCAGAACTGCAGTGGCAGGCACACCCTAAATATTGTAACCAAAGTGACCATTCAATATCATCTAGAATCAGTTATCAAATTTACTTCAAATTAAACTTAAGTTTTTTTTATGGTTTTAAAGCACAAGTGCAAAAGTCTCAACCCCATAGGGGGAGGAAAATAGAATAGGAGAGCTACAATTACAATCAAATAAAACTTTCTACTTCTCCTACTACAATCACCTTCCATTTCTATTCTTAATGGCAGACTCCCATCTCTCCCCTATTTAAGACACTTTCATACTCCTCCCCTTTTTTAAAAAAACCACTACTCCACCTAGCTATAATAGAAACAGTAATTCCTATAAGGCAGATAGCAAAACAAGGTAAACTTAATTAAAAACCACTATATAATCCATCTCCACCCAAATTTTCTATCTCCATATTTCAATGAAGTTGAAGTGTTTCATCTCCTTAATTAAAAGACCAAGAAATCCCACCCATTTCTGCATGTAGATTGTTAAAATAGTTTCTCTCAAATGGGTGCATACTTTATTTATTCACAGTTCCACCAAACCATGCTAGACCATGTTGTGCCTCAAACAATACTTAATTAGTGGAATTCTGATCTAAATTGAAGCAACTTAATTATATCATATATGAGACGACGCATTAAGCATTAAGCAACATCTCAAGAAGTTCAAATTCATACATTCAATATACAAGAAAAGGTAGCTTATTAACTATATTATATGCACACAATAAAATCAACATTAATAGTAGAGCTTCTAGGCCAAAAGAATTTTATATCTAATAATAAGTTCTTTATTTACGTGATATCAGTAAACTATGATTGATGAGTACTATTGTTATTAGTGTCTTACTGGCTTAAGCAGTGACTAAGCTAGTGAGATTGCTATTATATTTTAATTTCAAAGGTAATTATATATAACTTCAGGAGAATTGAGATCACAACTTAGGAACAAGAGTAAGCTCAAAATTGAAAATCCTTGGCATGCAAGAAGGCCAACTAACCTGTAGAGAGAACAACATTTGCAGAAATAAGGATCAGAGCTATATTATCAGGTGATTATAATGCAACCTGAAAATTAAGGTCTGCAAACAGCCAATTGCGAAATCATTCAATCCATTAGAATAAAAAACCAAGCCAACTAAGAAGAACCTCAAACATGAGTCAAAAATTTCAAAAGCAAAGGCAAAACCAATGAAAAGAAGAATGAGATAGAACAACCTGAGGCCGTCGGAAAGAACAGCAACTCCAGAAAGATCCTAGAATCAGAAGCCCTAAAATAAAAAACCCTAAAACCAGAAACCCTAAAATCTGACCAAAATCGGACGATCGAATAGTCAAGCAAGATAGAGAGTGAGGTAGAGTACAAGAACAAACCTTCTCAAGACGATAATGATGGCGTTGAGAGAGAGGCCAGCGAAGGTGAAAAGGAAGGGAGCCACTGACAGTGGCTGAGAGGGCTGCGAGCTTGACGACGGCGACCGCGGACTTCATACGAACAACGGTATGACGTCGCTGCTGCAACGGCGACGAGATGGGAAGCGGCGCTGCGACGGTAAGTGTGGGTGGCTCGCTGACTCTGACAATGGTGGTGGCTGGTGTGAGAGTGAGAGTGAGACAGACTGAAAGATGGTGGTGGCGGTGGATGGTGGTCGGTGGTGGTGGTTGCTGGTGGTTGTGGCTTTCGAAAGGGTTTGAAGAAGGCTATCTTTCAGTTTTGGTTTAATTTCGAAGAGTAGTAGTACAGGTAGTGAAGTTTTCTAAAGGAGCAAAAGAAAAAAATGGCTAAGTGTTGGTGGTAAAAATAATCAATATACGCGGTTTTGCTAATAAAAAATTTATTATTGGCGCCTTCTTATTAAGCAACCCTTAGGAAGCGCACCCAATACTTAGAAACTCAGCAACTCTTAAAAAGCGCTTCCTTTAATTATGCAAAGTGTTTCCATAGGCAGCGACTTTAGGCTGCGCTTAAAAAGTGATCCCCTTGGCATTTTTGGAGTCACTTTATAAGCGATGCCAGAAAAGTGATGCCTATCCTTCTGCTCTTGGGTACACTTAAGAAAAGCGATGCCTATTCTAGGAATAGACTACCCTTTTCAAGCGTTGCCTGAAACTAGTGTAGCCTTAGGGGGTAAATTCTTGTAGTGAACATAAAAGGAATTTGAATGTCTTTTTCCATGTTGTAGCTAGCAACCATTCAGATTTTAGACTAAATTGATGGGATGCACCAAAATCACTTTAAAAATAATAATAACAACAATAAATGAGAAGCAGCATTTTGGTTTCAAATACAAATTTGGAGGAGGTGGAGATTTTAGAAGACTTAGGAAGTAAGAAAGAATAGTCATTTAAGGATTTTATTTCCCCAATTAACATCCCTATTTGTTAATCAGAAATCCAACTTGTCTCTGTTATTCAAAGACTAAAGTTTCAATCAGCAATCAATAGGTAGTTTGTAGCATTTTCCAAAATTTCACTGAATTAATTACAGGTGAAGCAATAAGTTTATGTTAAATCATATGACATGCTTCCAAAACAATGAATGAAAGTTTGTAACTGGTGAAGAAAAGAAAAGAAAAGAAATAGAAACCTTAACACGAAGAAGATTACGGGGCATAATAACTTGGCCAGGCACTATGCAGTTAGGTCCAGCTGCTTCGATTATGGCCGGTTGGCCAAATCCATCTCCAATCGGGTCGGGTTGCTTAAAAATCCAAAATAAATTCAACAAAAAAAAACACCAGGAGAAGAAAAGGGAGGAGAGAGAGAGAGAGAGAGAGAGAGAAAGACCTTCATAATGAAGAGGGCGTTAGGGTGGGGAGGGTGGCTGAAGCAAGGAAACATTGTTGGGGTTAGGGTTTTCTTTAAATGAACAAAGAAAAAGTCAACCCTAAAGGAAAATTTCCTGGTGCTGAAGAACGACTACACGGTTGTGATAGGAGCGGCGGCATCGCAGAGGTGGCGGCAAGGATCTCTGGCAGAAAGTGGGAATGCTCCTCGTTGGTTACCCAACACCACGTCAACGAAATATTGGTGTTGGGGGGTCTTCGGTGCTCCCTTGACAATAGCCGGCGGTAACGAGGGAAACGACGGCGGCGGTTTAGGTTAAGAGGGGTTGGGAGTGAGAAAAGAGGAAGGGGTGTCAGGATTTGTTGCTTTTGCAAATGAGGAAAGAGAGCTCGACACTTGCTTAAGTGCGAGCCTTACCGGCGGATTTACTGGGGAAAAATCCACCGGTAAGTTCAAAACCTTTAATTAAACGATGTGTTTGGCCATTTGCTGTTATCGGCGAAATTATAGTGGGATTTTTACGCTGATAAGCTTCCCACCTCCAATTACCTGCGGATTTACCGTCCAAAATAAAATACGCCGGTAAATTCGTCTAAAAATCCGCCGGTAATCTCCTTCGCTAAATCCACCGGTATGGTGCACGTTTCTTGTAGTGTTACCAAGTTTAAGTAGGCCATTTGTTTTTTAAGTGAGAAACTTTTCTCTGTGTGTATATATATATATATATATATTAATATTTTTAATGGGAAATTTTGAATTTTTAAATGAAAATTTTAAATTTTTAAATTTCTCAAAATGAAGAAAATTAAATTTTAAAATTCCTTATTCAAAGGATGAGTAAGCTTCGAAAGTCCACTTATTACCAATTCATTTAATTTTACTATGAAAAATGAGTTAGCTTTAAATGCCCCACCCACCACTTCATTTAATTCTGCTGGTGTTTTTAATTTTTGGAAACTATTGAAATATTTTAAAATATTAACTTGACCTTTGAATTCTTTTATTGCTTCACTCTTTTGGAATCACTTGGCTTCCAATAGCAGCTTCTTCTTCACGCTCTACGAGGTAACTCTTCCTTCACTCCGTATATATATACACACACACGCCAAGTGTTTCTAATAAACTTCTTTAATTTCTTCCCTTACTTTGGGTGCATTCTTTTTCTTCCTCAGTGGATTACTTTGTGCGGGAACCTGTCGCTTCATTGTGCATCTTTCAGGTATTCAGGTAATGTATTCCCCCTTAGCTTCTATTTTTTTCTTTTTTGAAGCATTGATCAATCTCATTAAAAGTATACATATTCACCTTATCTTCGTCCTCGTTCGCCATAGCCGCCGAACCCCCTTCAACAGGTCAGACCTCTTCTCCCACTTCTCGGACGTAGGGAATATGACCTACTCGTGGACTCCGATTCCATGTTCTGCATTCTCGTTATTGCCAGCTCCCTTTCCTCATGTATGAATAACATTCCACCATCCTCACATAACTCCATCGCTCCCCTCGCACTGTGTATGGCTTCCACTGGTGTAGAAGAGGACTGTCACTCACCACTGGTGACTCAATTAGGGCCATACTTTTCCGCAGCGACTCTGCCCAACCTTGGCGAGCCCAAAGCCGTTTTTGGCCTAGAGTGGACATGGGCCATACTGGGGCACGGTCTGAACCCAGGTGGGAAAGGGCACCACCCGCCCGAGTTATCTGTTATTACTGTCCTATCCCTACCACCCTCTTGAGAACAATTTATCCATTGGCCCACTTCAAACCCTTCTTTCTCATCATGGACCCCAATCTCTGGCAACCCATTCTCATTCCCATTTCCCATTGGACTCCTATTTGCCTCCTGCTCCCTACTCTCACTAGGCAAACTTGGGCTTCTCTTAACTAGGTTTCCCTATATCCCTAGATGGGCCTCAGAGAGGATTATCCCATCAGCCTTCATATGCTCTCCCTCTCCATTCTCAACCCTTTCTTCATATGTAATACCATCGTTACCCTTCTTCTTATTAATGATTTGATTTACCTCGATAAAGAACACTTCCACTGCTCTGCAGACTCTTGAAGCGTTAATCCCTTCTGCTTCACTTCTTTTAACGTTAATAACTTCAATCAGTGGGTCCCGCAAATCTTTTACAATCGTGATCCCTTTCTCTCTCCCCGCCTCTTGCACTTCCCTATCTTCCATCCGGGACTGATCGCCTTCAGCCTCCAACTCCGACGCCACTGTTTGACCATCGCTATCTCTTGCCTCCTTACCCATGTGTGTCTCATCTGAGCTATACATGCTCTCTTCATGGACAATCGATGGATAAGATTGGACGCTGAAAATTTCCTTCCCAAATTCCTTGAGAAACACATCAAAGTTCACCTCAACCATCTTCAATACAACCCACTCATGGATTGGTTCCCATTGGTAGGAGTCCTCCAGATTTTTTCTCACACGTGAAGGAAGCATTGTACTCAATTAGGTCGTCAAGCATTATTGGCTTGCCTCACTGCTCAGCGATCCTCCAGAATGTCTCCTTTCCCCATAGCTGCACTGGAACCCCCATGATTTCTAACCACACTCTTCTTGGGGGGGACTACGAATATCCCCATTGCGGCCTCATCTCTAGGAACACTAATAACAAGAAGGGATTCTTCAGCGCCTCGTCTCTTACCTCAATGGATTCAAAGGATAAGACACAGTGGTATGGTCCCATATCTCGTCCTTGCCCTCTTCCAGGGCCCTTCCACCCATCCATTACCTTCATCATAAATTCTATATAGTTGAAAGGTACCACGGATTGCACAATGATACTTTGCTTTAGGAGCACCACTTGCGCTTGCACTACTTCAACTTCAATAACCTTTCCTTTGTTGAAAGGTTTTTCCGCTTCCTTTACTCTGACCATCTTCTCAGGGCTCCTCTCACTCCTATACGATTTTTGACTCTTTGTCGGCTGACCCTCCTTCGTTAATCTCCCTTCCCTGCTATTTTGCCCGCTCTGCTCATATCTTCTAGCAAAGCTCGCATACTTCACTTCTATTATTCTCGTCCCTATGAAGAAGCCATTAAGCATCTCCACCACATGCACCGCCCCTCCCTTTGCATCAAACCTTACAAAGGGAAATGGTAGGGAGATCTTTCTTCTCCTCTTCCTAGAGATGAAGATATCAACCGCTACCCCTGCCTAGCAGAACACCTTATACAAGGTGCCTCTGGCGATATCGTGCGGAAGGTTATCTACAAAGATCATATGAGAAGCCTTCACAATCTCACTCCATTTGTTACCACGCTCTCTCCCTCCCTCCTTTTGTCCATTCTCACTGTTCCATTGCCTCCTCTCTTTTCTCTTGCTTCTGCTTGATCGTTACACCTGCCACCCCTCCTCTTCCTCACGCTCCATTTATGAACATAAAATAAATCATAGAGTTTTGACAATGTTCACTTTGAACTAGGACTGTTAAAATGGGTTAAATCCATCGGGTCAACCCCGTTTGTATAAACAGGCGAATTTTTGCCTCTAAGTCTCGATCGTTTAAAATTCGAATTAAATGTGCTGACCCGTTTATTTATATTTTTTAATTTAAAAAAATATTTTTTTTATATTTTCTCTTATTCAACCGTAAAATTCGATTTAGTAACTAAAAGACTTTATTTTTTTTGTTTAAATTAAAAAAAAGTTATAGCAGAATTCCAATGCAGACTCGAAATGTGGTGGAAGTTACAAACATATGCCTTTTAGTTTAGCTATTGGAGGAGGGTCCTACACTCCTAGGTCCTAACTTGTTGAAGCCATTATATCTCCAATCTCAATCTCGCAAAAGGTATGGCAGAATAGCTTATATTTTCCATTAAACTTCCGAGCTTACTCTTCAGTCCTCGTCATTTGTCAACTGTAAGTCGTCAAAATAATAAATGATACTTTTAAAAATAATTTTGTAAGATAACAATGATATATTAATTCAAAAAATATCTTTATATAAAGATATTAGTTATAAAAAAATATTGTCATTCTACTTAAATCGAGATTTTGGCTCTGATACTAGTTAATATGTTACGAATTTATTTATGAATTGGTGATTATTTATTTGATCTTTGAGCATCTAAATTTTAATATATCAATTTTTATTTTTAGCTAATTTAATTTTAATTCAATAATTCTTATCTTATTTTTAATTTTATTTTTTAATTCTTGGTTTTTCCCTTACTTTTTTAATTTTACACTTTTTATGTTTCTTTAATTTTAGTAATTTTTTAATTTCAATTCTGGTTTCTTTGTCTATTTCTTACCTTTTTTTTTTTATGTAATATGCCTTTTAGGCTCCGTTTGGTTCCAGGTCCAGAGACTGGGACTGGGAGACTGAAAATCAGTATTGTGTTTTTTGGTCAGAGACTGGAACTAAAATTTCAGTCCCAGTCTCCAGAATTTCAGTATTTTCAATACTTCCATTTTGGAGGGACTGGAAGACTGAAGACTGGGACTGAAATTTTAATAAATTTTTCTTCCATTCTTACCCTTACTTAATTTATCAAATTCCAGAGTATTACCCTCAATGAATTGAATCAGGTTCTGTCTCACCCACTCTCACCACTTCAACATTGAACCCTAGTTCGAGTAGGAGAAGACTGAGGTGGCAGCAGCAGCAGCACCATCGCCGTGGTATCCCGGCGCCGGAGACGACGAACTGTAAAGTCTGAAACGAAAAAAAGGTAGGTCATTCTCTGGTCTTCTTCGAGTTCCCTTGGATTCTTCTTGGAGTTGTGTGTGTGTCCGTGGTTTCTGGTGGTTTCTGGCGTGCTTGTTCGTTTTGGTTCGTTGAGTTTGCTGATTCTTTTCGTCTGTGGTTTTTGGTGTTGTGATTTCATTTGGGTTTGAGCCTAATCTATGTATTGGTACTCATTTTTGAGATTGCTGAGTTTTGCTGAGCTTATGTTGATATATAGTAGCATTATTATTCTTGTAGCAACTATTCTTGCCTTGGATCTGTGATTTATATTTTTTGAAG
>JASCZI010151221.1:0-12656 GCA_036250425.1 Stylosanthes scabra
ATATATATATATATATATATATATATATATATATATATATATATATATATATATATATATATATATATAGACATATACGAATATTAATAGAAGAATATAAGATTTATTTTAAAGTATGGAAAATTATGTACCTATATGTTTATAAGATATATAAATAGTCCAAGTAAGGGTTGTGAAAGGGGTAAAGCTAAGAGTATTAAGATAATATTAATTTAAGAGTTTATTGAGAAACTTGGTTTTGGAAAAAGCAAATAAAATATATATACATAAGCTATTAAGAACATAAACTATGAGAATAAACATTGTAATTTAATATGAGCCAATAAGAAAATGCTCACGACGATTTAACGTCGTATGTTCATAAGCTACTAATTACATAGCTGTATTAGGTTCTCATAATTAAACCATATGGAACTAAGGAATAAAAGCTTCAAGAGAGATAATAGAGCTTTTTGCACAAATAAGTTAATCAATAAGAAAGTTTCAACTTGATTGAGTGAACCTAGATGTGACGGTTGATTTCGATTCGGTTGGTCGGCTTGGTATGGGACAAGACGTGCAACCGAGTTTCTTTCTTGGGAATGGTTCATGGTTCTGGACCGGTTTAATCCCTTGAAATGGATTGGTCTAGCATCGACCAGGTATCGATTTTATCTCACAGTTAGGCCGGTCGGTTCAACTAAGTCATGTAGACCGATGGATAATTCCGGCTACATCAAATATCCGGCTAACAGTTCTAGAGAGAGAACCGGAGAACGAATACAAGGCTCTAAAGTAATTGGGAATACAAGGGTTGGGTTTCGTCCCGCTTGCCATGAGATGAGAACTGCAAGGGCTGGGTGTCGTCCCGCTTGCCTTGAGATTGAGATTGGGGAAGAAGCCCCTTGGCACTAAACGATCATCCTGTTCCTCCGGTCGATGCGGTTTGTCGTATGTTTGATTATTGTCGGTGACGGGATCCTCACCTTGACTTGGCCGTAGTACCTGGGGTACATTATTGATTTCATGTTCTGAGAACATGGCCGCTTTGGACTGGGTCCACGACATTCGACGGAGTGAACCATACTTGGGTTTATCCCTCAGTAATCGTTGGGTGCGGGAAGTAAACCGACGCATGAGCTCATGGCCTGCATTAGGACCAGGCATGCATCATACTTGTTTGTGCATTTGATTGTGTGTGTTTATTCGCATTTAATTGTCTTGCTTGTCTTGCTTGTGTTTGTTTTATTGAGTTTTCCATGCTATGAATCGCTATATGCTTTCCTGCTATATGTTACTCTACCTACGTGACGTGAGCCCCTAGGATAGAGTAGTTGACCTAGGAGTCAACTGGGAATGATAGGTTCTCACCCCCGTTTTCTTTCTTTAACCCACGCGTAGATGGGAAGTGGCATTAACTGTTACGAGTACGAGAAGCGTGGGAAGTTCAAGGATTATGATATGAAAGCTGACGCTGAGCTGGGAACCTTCAAGATCAGGCGCTATCACCTTGATGAAGAGGCTTCCATTCATCCTCTCCATAGCGTTAGGATTGATCTTGAATGTTCGTACAAGATTCGGTTCGAGGTGTCGAGGGTGCCAAAAAGTTGGGACTCGTTCCGCCAAATTAAGGTTGGATGAGTGAAGGACACGATGAAAAGGGAATCGGAGGGATGGAAGCCTCTATTGAGAAAAAGGATGCTAGTGAGGAAGATTTCGAGGAAGAGGTTCTTGCTTCATTTTCCCTATTTATGGACATCGATACTGGTGAAGATTATCTACGGTTCATCAACGAGCTGGAACGCCCTCCTGAGTATTCTTCTCTTCGTAGCAGTCAACCCTCTGCACCGGATGTATCAGCGGAGGCATCTGTCCGACAGTCTGGCAGTTACAACGATTCGAGTTATGACCTTTCCGGAGTTTGGCAGTCACAGTTGTCGGGTCCGAGTTCGTAGAGTGCCTCGCTTGTTAGTACAATAGAGACTTAGGATGTTGATGTCGTCGTTGTTGTTTATTGTCCATTTAAATTTGAATTTAAAAACATAAAATGATTCCTTTTAAATATTAATAAAAAACAAAAATACCATTTTATTATTAGTATTGTTTAAATGCATTAAAAATTAGAAATTTGAATTAATATTATAAAAATTAAAATTTTATGTTTCAAATGTCTTTTTAGGATTAATGTTATTTAATGGATTTAAAATGCTGAAATTTAAATTTGATTTTAAAAGACTAAAATACATTTTTAGAAATAAGTTTATTTTATTGAATTAGGAAAAACATTATATAATTTGGTATTGAATAGTTTTTATCTAGATCGGTTAGTAATTATTGGATGAGTAATGCTAGAAAATCAACGTTAGAGGACCAATAGGAACGAATGAGTATAATTAGGAAAATAGTATGTGGTAAAAGAGGAAAGAAAAAAGAAAAAAATGATATTGGCTCCCTATTGTTTCTCTAATATTGGCTCATAATACTTTATCTTATTGAATTAAATTCAAGTAACAAATTTAATTTTAAAATAATAGATAAAATAAATATTTATCATACAACTTTAAGTTTTGTAATTTGGGTAACATTTTTTGTTTGTACGAAAATATTTTAAAAAAGTAAAAAAGGATAACCGAAAAATAGAAGAAAAAAAGGTAAGTACAAGAAGATTAGAACAACGAAGAACACGACGCACAGGTGGTGGGGTTATAGCTAATCTATTGCATCAGTGTTTAAAATTTTAATTACCACTTGGTTGACACTATTAGTCAAGGGTAATACTCTAATGATGAAAAAAAGATTCTTCAACATATGATGAAAAAGACGTGGATCCATTTATTAATAGACGTGTGTATTTACTTTTTGCTGGGATTGATAGGACATGTGAGACATTAGAGAAGGCAGCTTTTTTTCCTCTAGTGGGAACTGTTAATTAAATCTTAATAAAAGTAATTAATATATTGGGCTTTTTTTATGGTAAAAACCTAAAAATGGACTCCAATTGGTGAAGGATCCAGTATTTTCTTAATAAATGTTTTGTGTGTCTTTGTTTGTGTAGACTCACCCGTTGGGAGTATGTTTTCCTAGGTGGAGGCATTCATATATTAAAACTAATTTAATTTTTTTGTGACTAAACTAATTTAATATGAATAAATATAAAAGCAATAAGAAAAGGTAAAAATAAAATATAAAAAAATATTAGAATAATATGTTTATTGATGTTTCTACTAAGAATAAACATCATTGCCATTTTATTATTGTTTCTTCTATTATATTTTTTTTTAATATTTTTTCATGCTGAATTCTTAACTTTTACATATAATATGATAATATATATAAAAAATTAAATTATTTTAAAATTTATTTATTTTCTCATGATATTAAATCATAACTAATCCAGCTTGTTATAAGCTTGGCCCAGAAGAGCTCATCAAAACAAACTCTTACTCAACAACCGATCTATCAATCATTTTAAAGCCCAACAAATATTTAAAAAGTCACTCAATATATGATGCAATATTTTACTATATAAATTTTAGTTTTCGACTCCTTTATAATTTTTTGGGCTCTCTAACCGTATGCATATATTTGTTATATTTATTTAAAAAATATTTTTCATTAAAGATATATGTTCGCTCCAGGTGAATGGTGAATCTAAGTTGGTTATATTTTACTTTAATTAACTCAATTTAAACCAAACACCGTGTTTCCATTTATTATTATTTTTTTCGGTTACATGCTTCCATTTTTTTTTTTTTTTGATCTATACATGCTTTCATTTTATTGCAACAAAAATATGTAAAGGCTCGGTACAAAACACTCATCGACATTCATGATTAAAAATCACTTAATGACCCTTGCTAATTACTAACAATAGGGGTAAACCCAATACTGCAATTTCTGCAAACAACACTAAGCCTGTCTCTGATTCTCTCTCTACAGAGACTACGCGTCACAAATTATAGCCACACATTGTATTTCATCATATATTGAAGAATCTTGGCTTCATCATCAGAGTCTTGGCCATTAGTCAATACTCAATACAAACCAAGTTTAATCCTTATTACAAACAACTTAGCAAAAAATAAAATAACCAATGCCGACGGGTAGGAAAAGGGAAGCGACACTAATTTGCAAGAGTGCAACGGAAGGGCAGCACCGGCTACTCACAAACGAAGAGAGGGAGAGACGCGTAAAAGTGTTGGAGGAATAGACAAAAATACATATAAATTATTACATGGTGAATAAAAATACACGTAAATTTATATCATAATTTATATAAGTTGCATTCAATGTAATTAGTAATAAATTTGAATATTATCTATCTACTTTAAAATATTACTATATTACTATATATTCCTTTCGATAATTATCGTCATCATAATGATTCAAATACAATCTCCTTTAAGGAAAGTAATGTATAATAAATAATTATACATAGTTTTTATTATCCCCTTTAAAGTATAACTATACATTCCTCTAATTTCGTTTAGATATTTTATTCAAATATCCTTGTTTTAGAAACTTATTTCTTAAATACTCCTATTTTTAAACAATTGACGCAGCTGCTCTCGTTTGACCACGGTGGCATCTGATTTTTCTTTAGACTTGCTGACTCGGAGTCGTCTTTTCGTTTAGCGGAATCTACGTGGATTCGTGGAAGTGGCTAGCGCCTCTCTATGAGATGACGCCATTAGCAAACGCACATTCATGTTGGAAATGACTTTACGAAAGGCGCCTCTTTGTTAAAAAATTTAAACTCTTTGCCAAACGAGAGTGGTTATGTCAATTGTTTAAAAACAGTGGTATTTAAAGAATAAGTTTCTAAAACAATGGTACTTGAATAAAATAGCTTTGTTTATCTATTAGAGAATTCTATCTCTATCTTCGATTTGGAATTTTAGGAAAGTAATGTTTCATAGCTATATCAATTATTGAAATACAAATAAGCATTTATTAATAAAAAAATATGATATAAAAATAGGAATAATATACATAAAGAAATAATCACATAATATAAATTGAAAAAGAAAAAGTCTATGGAGTCAATAGAACTGATAGCCCATAGTCAGGGGCGGATCTAGGGAGGTCGAAAATAGAGTTAAAGTGTATTGATTATTGAGTTGAGTCATTGAGCCAAGTCAAGTTTAAATTCAACTCATAAAAATTGAGTTTGATTTATAGCTCAACTCATTAATAATTAATAATTTTTTATAAATAAATTATAACTTATATATAAGCATGTTTTATTACTCGTTAAAATTTTTTAATAAAATAAATAAAAAATATTACAATTTAGATATGACAAAAAAATCAACACATCATAATATATTTAAAAAATATGTATTTTATAATTTTGTGTGTTTAAAGTGATAATAATATTTATTGTAAATTAAAATGTAAATACATAATGTATGTATTTATATAAATAATTATAAAAAATGTTACTTGTACATCAAAATTTAACTATTAAATATTTGTGTATAAATACATGTATTGTTTAAATTATTTTTAATATGTATTTCATATTGTAACGTATATTTTATACTAGTGGCTAATTTAAACACTAAATTTTGATGTAAAAATAACATAACACATAATTATGATAAGTTATCTATATAATTTAAAATAAATTATAAAGATATACTGGGTAATATATATCATAGAATTACTTGATAATGGAATCTATATTAAATTTTCTTAGAGCACTATGAAGATTTAATAATTATTTTATCTAAATTATTTTTGGATATTGCTAATTGTCATTTCATTATTAAAAATAAATAATTTTTGGATTAGACTTTTATTAATACTATATTAGAAATTAAGTATATTTAAAATTTTTATTATTAGTATAAAGTTATTTTTGAATATAAATAAAATGATGTAATATATAATAATTTTTTATAAATATATATTTACTATATATTTTATTTTCCAAAATCCTATGCTTGCCTGCCCTTATATCTGTCCTTGTCTATAGCAGCATATATCTTCCTTCTTTCTTTTTTTCTTCCTCTTTTTTAACTCCACCATTTTTCTAATTAAATTTATTGGCTCCCTAACATTACTTTCATAGCATTGTTCAAAATGAAATGAAGATCAACGGAAACATAATTGAATTGGATTAAAATTAATAAAAAGAACAATAACACTACACATCCAAGTAAATACCCCATCCAAGTCAAACCAAGCATTTTTTACCCACTCTCACAATAGGAGAGTGAAAGACACGCATTAAACAAAAAGTTAGGGGTTTTGAAACACGGAGAAACGAAAACAGTTTTGGAAACATTTGATTCAGTTTCCACACACACTCACTCACTCAATCTCACAAAAAACGGAAACCACCCCACCTTTTCATCATAAATCAAAGACGTTGAAACAACATTGAAGAAGAAATCCAATAGACTGGGCCGACGGAGAAGACGAGTTGAAACAACGACGAGGGAGTGACGACTTCACTCGTCATAACAAGGTTAGTCTGCTTTTAGTTTCGTTTATTGCCGTTTTCGTTTCTGATTTTGTTTTCTGTGACTGCATTACAACCATTCTTCATCCAATCCCTAATTTCGTTTCTGAAAGTAGGGTTACAAATGGATCAATTCCGTTTCTGTTTTTGTCTTTGATTTAAGTTTCTGATTTTGATTTTCGTTAATGGGGTAATGCTTGATCACATTTGGTGAAAATTTGTGTTCAAATCTGTTTATGTTTTTGGGACTGATTCCGTTTCTGTTTGTGTGTTCATAATCATGGGTTGTTTCCGTTGTTTAATTTGGGTTTAAATAAGGGTTTAATCTGACATTAGGGTTTGATATGGGGTTAAATCCGCTTTTGTTTTGGAGAAGACGAAATTAGGGTTTCAATTGGGATAAAAAATGATGATTTTGGGTGTTGGGTGGTTCTCTTTTGTGTCTCGTATTCCATTTCTGTTTTAGTAATGGATTCCGTTTTTGTTTTTTGTGTTCATAGTTATGGGTTGTTGACTCGTTTTCGTTGATGAAAATCGTTGTTCAATTTGGGTTTAAATTAGGGTTTTAGTAAAGTTAGAAGTTGAAATTAGGGTTTGATATGGTGTTTAATCTGTTTCTATTTTGTAGAACACGAAATTAGGGTTTCAATTGGAATTAGAATGATGTATTGTGGGTGTTGAGTGGTTCTCTTTTTTGTCTCATATTCCGTTTCTGTTTTGGTAATTGATTCCGTTTCTGTTTCTGAGACAGATTCCGTTTCTGTTTTTTGTTTAACTTCGTTGTTGATCAACACACAACCGTTTCTGTTTTTCATACTCATTCGTTTTCATCAGGAATGGGAAGGCCAAAGAAATCAGATGCAAAACACAATGAGAAACCAAAACAAAAAGAGGGGGAAAGCAGCAGCAAGAATGTGAGAAAACGTTTGAAATCTTTATTAACATTCCCTTAGTTAGTACTATATAACCTGTATTTCGTTTCTATTTTGGTAATGGTTTCTGTTTCTGTTTTCAGTAAGGGCATGTGTTTAGGTGCCTCCCTACAACTGTCGCCACAATGTTTGATTACCTAAAAGATGTGACGCTCCTAATGTCTAAACCCACGTAAAATTAAATACGATTAGAGTTAATTGGAATAAAATCAGTACACACTCTGATGGGTTGACCCAATTGGGTCAAGTGAGTGAGGTGGATCAAAAGACCCAACACCCACTCACTCTCCCACCAAAACAAACACAACACAACAAACAACAACACACGACACACACACACTCTCTCTCTCTCAACTCTCTCACTCTCACACCACCCACACCATCACTCAAACCACCACAACTCACTCACCGGAGTTCCGATCGCTGCACCGTCGCCGGCTACACGAAGCTCTCGTCCTCATCTTCAATTCTTTAGAGTAATTAAGGTATGAGTGTCATTAGTTATAGCTACATTCTCCTCCTTCTCCAATTCTTGGGTATTGAGTTTGTTTTTTGTGAATTCCATGGAAACTCCATGAAATAGGGGACACTAGGCATAGATTGAGGCCAAGGAGGTACAATTGAGCTAGTGGAATTGGAGGGTTTGAGTAAGGAAGCTTATGGTTCATAGCTTTGGAGGTCTACAAGAGGTACGGAGTATGATTCCTTAGTTTAAAGCTTGTATCTATGTGATTTCTTGAGTTGCATGCTTGAATTATATGTTTGATTGTGAGATGGTATGGATATGTATGCTTGCATGTGCTTGATGTTGATGAATTGTGTTTAAAATTATGAATTGAGTAGATAGGAAGTGGATTGGATGGAATTGGGTTATGAAATTGTGATGAGAAGGTGACATATGATGAATGGTAAGTGGTATGAACTTGGTAGGGGATGAGATGTTGAAATGGTAAGGGAATTGGTTGGAATTTTGACTGAAAATGCAAGTTTTTGTCACGAAGGAATCGATTCGAGGGGCATCGAATCGACTCGCTGGGCCCAAACTCTTCAAAATCTTCGAATTTCATAGCCAGCAAGCCGATTCGGTTCATCATCGAATCGATTCGTTTTTGGACAGGATCCAAGGTTTGAGCTTTAAATCGACTCGTCTTGGGTTCGAGTCGACTCTGATGAAAATTTGAGAAAACGAAGGATTTGCTAAGTGTTACGAGTCGACTCTAATCTGGGGCGAACCGATTCGTTTATGGACAGAGGGTAGAGGACTTCTCTTAAATCGATTCGCACTTCCTTCGAGTCGATTCTCAGAAAAGGTTTTCTCAAGAGACAATTGACTAAGTACACAGAATCGACTCGACTTGGGAGTGGAACTAATTCGTTTTATGGACAGTGACTAAACTTGATTTCTTAAATCGATTCGCTACTCTGGCGAGTCGACTCAAGCTTTCAAACTTAGAAAATTTAGAAAATTTCACTTAAGGCGAGTCGAGTCGGTTAGAAAGGGAACCGATTCGAAACCCTTTCTATGTTTTCCACAAGAGCTTGAATGAGAGGTCGAGTCGATTCGGGAGACACTCGAATCGATTCAAACCTTCTTAATATTTTAAAAAAATGAATCTGAAGGAAGGTATAAGGTGATCCACTTCCTAGGCTATTCAATTGCTTTTATTACAAAATCATAACCGTGAGCCTAGGTCTAAGAGGGGTCAAGAGGACCAGAGCTCGGCTTACGGCAACAGCGGACCATCGGGAGTAGTAAGTGTTTGTGGGGCTTTTGTTTCCACGTGGGACAAAAGCTAACGTCGCGGCTTACGGTAGCGGTAGGGGGGCCTCCTGCCATCGTCCCGGCTACCAACCTAGGATATAGTCATGAAAAGAGAAGGGAACCCCCATATATATTATTATGAGAGGAAAAAGATCGTTTAAGATTGGGGCCGGCTGATTGGTCCTCCGGGGAAGTACGAACGATGGTCGTCCGGAGCTAGTACCGGACCGGTCGGGAATGGCTATTATAACCGACCGGATGAGCTCATCTTAGCCTGCAGAAAATTAGGCATACATCATTTGCATATTGTGTGATATTGTTTGGGTGTACCTATCTGTTATGTAATCTCTTGATGCTAATTGAGTAATTGACTACTTGATTTATTTGTTCTTCTTGTATATTCTTGTATGATGACCCTTGAGATTAGGTAGATATCAGAGTTAAGCCTTGGGCGCTTGTTCCGTACTAGAACCCCATGAATTTGTGGTTCTCACTCCGTTGTTGTTGAAATATTTCAGATGTAGGTGGAGACTAGCGGTCCGGTTTGCTTGGCTAGAGCTATGGAAGGCTTGTCTTTAGCTATTTTGTTATTGACTAAGTGTTTAGCTAGAGAGCACTTTGTTGTAGGTGTAACCATGAACCGAGAGAAAAATTGTTGTATTTTGATAACAATTGTGGGTCTATGTACTTGGATTAGATAATTTTACTCTGTATGGTTAACGATGTGCTACTCTATAACGGTCGTATATATATTTATGATGTTATTTGGCTCCTCGTTATGTCCTTCTTCTGTTCCTTAGAGTATTGTCTTGGTTTCCTCGTGTATCAATTGTGTAGATACCTTGAGTTCCACCGGCTCAGACTTAAGCTGTGTGGTGGAAGCTCGGGGTATTACAAAAGATCATCCAGAAAAACTGAAGCTTGTTAATCAGATAGGCTTTGGTGCATTATCTCATCTACAACAAAACAACTTGGATCAAGTGATGCTGAAGCAAATATACGACCGCTTTGATGTACATGACAACAAAATATACTCGGATGCAACAGCGGTTAAAATCACAACAAGGAAAATAGGGGATGCCCTTGGTTTGTGTTCAAAAGGTACAACTCGTCAAAATTCCGTTTCTGTTTTTATTCTATATTCCGTTTCTGTTTTTCACATTTGTTAATATAACTAACTAATTTGGTCTTCATCTCCTAAAAGGAACTGCTTATGAGCCTAGAGTTGTCAGGAAGAAGTTGAGCCAAGAAGATAAAGACACACACAAATTCTGGCAAGGCAAGACAACAGTAACTCTAACAGAAATGGTACAGACAACGCCAGTGGACACCGAAGACAACCGGAAATTGTTTATGCGGGCGTTTATGCTCTGGATACAAAAGGTCTTCCTCCTACCCAACTCAACAGCAACCAAGTTCCGAATGCCCTCACAACAATATTTGACTTGGAGACCAAGAGTAAAAGGAATTGGGCACTTTATGTCCAAGACTTCCTGATCCAAGAGTTAAAAAAGGCCAAGCAAACTAACTCTGCTGCAATACATGGCTGCATCTATGCTCTCATGATCATATATTTTCATGAGACGCAATTTGGAGAGAACTCAAAGGAGCCTGAAGCGAGGAAGCCATGGATAGCGTATTGGAAGGGCGATACCCTTAAAAAAAGATTGAAGCAAGAAAGAACCCATGAAGCAGTAAGTCTCCCAAATTCGTTTCTATTTTTACTATAAATTCAGTTTCTGTTTATGTTTTGTGTATTGTTTTCAGCACTGGGAATCCCTTTTATGTCGCAGGGACTAATAAAAACAGGAGAAATGATGGCTAAGAAGGAATCATTGAAGAGGAAGAATCCAACTATGAGGGTTCCGCCATCAAAGAGAAATTCTGATTCGGAATCCAAATCATACCAACCAAGCCAAGACTCGGAAGCTACTGAGTCAGACTTGGCGGCAAATGCTGAGCAAGAACATGATTCAGAAGCCGAACAAGAAGCTGATGACGGTGCTCACGATGAACCGCCACCACAAAGAGAGATAAGGAGCAAGTGGAAGAATGATCGTCCCGTTGTGGGTTCAAATGAACCCGTGGACGTAACACAACAAAGTGTGGCTGGACCTAGGTTGGCTCTTATTCCGTTTCTGTTTTTGTATTCCTTTCCGTTTCTATTTTAGATAGTTCAAATTGTGATTCTGTTTTTGATATTTTCATCAGGACCTCTCTTCCGGATAGTACTAGACTCATAGATCTAATTGGAAAAAGCAAGAGAAGGAAGTCAACGAATGACAAGCAAGAAGCAAAAACTAAGTCAGATCAATGGGGGTGATGAAGCAATACCGTTTCCTTCAGACACTAGGATGTTTGACTCGTTTGACACTGTCAGCCTTGGAAGGGATGACAGTGCCAACATAATTGTTGAAGGACCGGTTGCCGTTCCATCTCAACCGCCACAGAATGAAAAAGAGTAAAAATAACAACAACTCTTCTTATTAATCTCATTCAACTTAATCTGTTTACTCTTTCTTGATTTTATTTAATTTGACACAGAGATTTGCAACCTGGACATGATCATCATGAGACAATAGATGATGCTGGTATGGAGGTCGAAGGTGCTGCAGTTGAGGTCCCTCATGTGATGGAGGATAATGTACAAGAAGAAGAACAACCTGAACCCCTCACTGTAATCATGTAAGATCATTACAAACATTGTTTCTAGTTTCTTTCCAATTTTTAAACGTTAAATCATCATCAAATTTGTTTCAAAATTCAATGCAGGCCTATCAACCCTGAAGATCAAACAAGGATGGCAACTCAGGACCTTGGTGAACACATATAACTGGAGTCAGTGAACACACAGAACCAGAAAAGCAAACTGGTGAACACACTGAAGTAGATCCGAAGGCAGTAAACATGGAAATGTAAGGACAAAAAACTGAACTGTTTCTCTATTAATTTCGTTTATGTTTTTAATCTAAATTCTGTTTCTGTTTCTGAAAGTCTCTTAATTATGTTTCTAAAACACTATTAATCTGTTTCTGTATTTGATAACTTGCTTCCAAATGCATGTCTGATTTAAATTCAACTTCGTTTCTGTTTTCAACAATTTGGTGTAGCCCTTTCGAACCTAAACTCACCTTAACTGCTGCAACTGATACAACAAAATCAGCGGATGAGGTGATTACAAATTTGTTGTTGAGCATGAACAAAGGGGAGCAAGATCAGGGCAGCAAGCAGGATCCGCAACCACAAGATCAGAAGCAAGAACAAGAAATAAACAAGCAGATTCAGCAATCAAAAGCCCACGAAGAAGAAGATCAATGCAAGACCCCAGATATTGCCCCTGCCTCAATTGAAGAAAGGTGTTACATGTGGGCAATAATGCCAACAAATGAAAACAAATTTGAAACAATCTTCCAGCTCCGAGGCCCAAATACACAAGAGGCAATGAGGTATAATTTCATGACTATGGCACCAGAGAAAGAAATTGACATGACTACAGTCAGTGTAGTATGCCATA
>JASCZI010151221.1:15893-35551 GCA_036250425.1 Stylosanthes scabra
GAGATAACATCTGAGCTTGATAAGGAAAACATGGATGTGAGTGCTCGAGAACAACCTTTGAAATACACCACTGTTTGGTTTTCTTCACTACATGCACATAAATCCTTGCAGGACAGTTTGCACCACACGTTGGATTCGTCTTCTCAACGTACGGTATCTCAGAGATCCATTTTCCCTCTCTATTACATGTGATTAATTGATTCTTTATTTCCTTCGTCTCCTTACACCTATTGGTGTTCCTTATCTTAGTAGAAAACCCAACACGTATAGCATACTCTTTATAGAAAGCAGTAGCTTCTTCGAGTGATTGAAAAGTCATTCCAACATGTGGAATAAAATCCTCATCAACGTCACCTAATATCTGTATCATAAAATAAAAACATAAACGGAATGTGACTCATAAATAGAAACGGTTTCGAGTAAAAAACAAAACAACGTCAATTGAAATGAAGCATCATGCCTGATTAAAAACAGAAACAGAATGCATATCCAAAAAGAGAAACAGAATGTATCTCAATAACAGAAACGGAAATACAAAAACAATGGAATCGAACAAAAACAGAAACAGAATATATAAAAAACAGAAACGGAATCAAACACCAAAACAGAAACGGAAATACAAAAACCCATTATTAATTCAGTCATAACTCAGATTCTTCCAAAAAGGCAAACAAACACAACATAACATTCAATCTACGCATGATAACAGATAAAGCAGCGAAGAAGAATGTATATCCATTCCAACATTCAAATCAAACCAGTTTACAAAAGAATCTACAACAATTTCAATGTACGTGTATATTATGATCCGTTTCAGATGAACCTGAGACAGAAACGATCGATTGAGGGAGATAATCCATCATCTAATCAGATCAGAGAGAACGAAAATGGAGAGGACGAATTTCCTGGGTAGGAGCTTGCTTTAAACCATAAAGATCATATTCTAATTCAATTCATTTTAAACAGGTTTAAATATTTATTGGTTCGTACACTTTTATGCAATGTTCAATTAGTTATTTATATATATATTTTTAATTAGGGCTCTGTACTACATCAGAATTTTTAATTAAATTTCTATCGTAACAAAAACGTTAAATATAATAGAATATTCCGTTAAATAAAACGAATATACCCCTTCTTTTGACATAAACTCTAATCGAATTAATTCATATAAAAAGAAATATTTTGTTATATTTAATGTTTTTTTTAATCACGGTAAAGATTTAATTAGAAAATCTATTAAGATGCGAGGACCTAAGTGAAATGAAAATATAATAATATTTTATTCTAAACACTCTTTTGAAAAAAACTTTCTATGTAGTTAATTTCATTATAAAAAAAATATTTTTTAGAGGTGTGACTTAAATAACATTTGTCTCTCTCTCTTAACAGAGGTCTTAAGTCCAAGACTTTGAGCCTCTTCCCTAATATATTTTTAATTAAAAAAATATATTAATAAATACCTAACTTTTTTCGGACAATTCTACAATTAATAGCTATTTATATGCTTAGAATGAAGAGTACTCACAAGTTTTTTTTTTTTGAAAGGAAACATAATTGCATTCCAATAAAGCAAAAGCGGCACTTACAGATAACATGGAAAATAACCATTTTACATTGAAGAAAGAAAATAAATATTCTAAAGGTTGGACTATGATCTGAGAGGAGGCGCAACCTTCGATTCCAAGAATCTTAATTGGTAGAAACAGGGATACAATATCTCTCTTGTTTCTTTGATGAACACATTTGTGCTGCCATCTATTAGGATTCATCTTCTTCTGCACTTGAAATTGACCATTTTCCTGCTCTGAATTTTGAAAGAAATTATGTCCCCGGAGTGTTTCTCATTTAGATCTGAAATGATCTGAACCATCAAAGCACAATCAACCACAAAAGGGTTCAAACTACACCACAAAAGGGGAAACACCACCACCATCAAAGGGGTTATTTTTGACCCAGATTTGGATCTCAGATCTGGATTTCTAGAAAAGCCTAAAGGAAACACAAGGAAGAAAACGAAAACATAGCCAATAGAAGCAAGAAATAACACGATTGAGGGAAAAGAAGGGAAAGAAAAGAGAGGAGATATAAACCTGAAAAAACACGGATGAGAGAGAGAGGGGGTGGCAAAGGTCAAGAGGTGGGAGAAGGGAAGGAAAGAGGTAGAGAAAGGAGGAGGGAGGGGAAAAAGGGAAAGGAAGGATGGAGTGGGAAATAGGGATGGCAATGGGTATCCGTTGGGGCGGGTATTATTACCCCCGCCCCCATCCTCGTTTATAAAATTGCCTCCCGTCCTGGCCCCATCCCCGTTGTGGGTCCCCGTTTATAAATCACCGCGGATTTGGCGGATATCTGCGGATATCCATGGATATTAATTTTTAACAAAATAAATTAAAAATAATACAAATATATTAAACTTTAATATAATAAAATAAAATTTAACATGTTAAAATACAAATTTAATACTCACATACACATAAAATCTCAAACATATAAAATAAAATAAAAATTTGTTTCTAATAATATATGAATAAAATCTAACTTTTATCCATATATGCAGGGACAAATATGTAATTATAATCTTCGTGGGGATTTTGCGGGTACCATGGGGCGGGTACCTCTATCCCTATCCCCGTTTCCGTTTATTCGTGGGGATGGATACCCGTTTCCGTGGGATTCCACGGGTCCCGTTAGCTTTCCCGTCGCGGATAATTAAGACGGGTACCCGCGGGTGTGGAGATTTTTGACATCCCCAGTGGGGAAGGGCCACCGCCACCGCCACCAACAGTGGCCCTCCAAGAATGCTACTTCCTTGTTGAGAGTTAGAGAGAGTCTTGCTTGAAAGAGAACATCCTAAACTTAAAAAAGTAGAACATCTAATCTAATTTAAATTATGATTAATGTTCTTTGAATTTTTATAGGTTACCTATGTTGTTAAAAATAAAAAAATACTTCATATTATAATCATCTATCTATTATCATGAACACTATTATTTTTTCATCATTTTTCCTCTTCATAATAGCCAATTTATTTTTGTATTTTAAGAGGCCAAAACATTTACCACTTGCACATTGCCCCATCTGCCAAGTACCACTCTAATTAATTGTGGTCAACATTTAACAAGCCTACTTAACTGTGGTTAAAAAAAACTTTAACCACAGTTAAGTTCGTTCGTGAAGGAAACAACATTGGATTTCGCACGACGCAGAAGATGAAAAAAGAAATGCAAACTTTACAGTACACACAAAGGCGTTTCTCCTACCCAGGAAACTTAAAATCCCACTTTTACCCACCACGCGACGGCAGTCCAAGACGTAGAGTAGAGAGTCAACAAGGACTATATCGTCATTGCACTACAAAAAAAATAACCTCCCATCTTCACTGAATCTCCCCACCCACAACGCACAACGCACAACAAATTTTCCAATATTTGTTGCCAACGGAATACAAAACTAAAACATTTCTCATTCTTTTTCACTCACTCTCACTCTCACACTCACCGTCTCACTCCCTCACTTACTCTTTCTTTCGTATTCCTTCATTTCTTCTTTCCAAAAACCCTTCAGTTTCACGCGCTGAGAAAAGGGAGAGAAAGAATCGAAGCTGAGATTTGGTACTTCGATATTTTTACATTCTTTTCTTCTCTTGAGGCGTTTGTGTTGGAGCTGCATTTTACTTTCATGCAACAAAAAAGAAAAAAAAATTATATAAAACCACACTCTTTCGCCAGTTTTTTTGGTGACACCAGTTTTTTTGGTTTTTATTTTTTCTCCGTCATTTCTTTAGGGTTTTGCGTTCGGTTCAGTGAGGCGCTAACAGCGTACACTCTTCTTCGCTTCTGAGGTGAGAGTTTAAATTAAAACCTGAATGCCTTTTTTTTTTAAGAAAAAAATTGTATGAGCTTTTTCTTTTTTTTATGGTGGAATTTTGATTTGACTTGCTCCATTTTCTCTGAAGGTCCAAATTCGGGGAAAACTTTTAAGTCTCTGTTAATTTTTCCCCCTCTTTGACTTTGTTTTCTAGTTTCTTAATTTTTTTTTCTCAGCTGTTAATTTTGCAAGCTTTTTGAGTTTTCCAGCTGTGAATTTCATCCATCGCGTTGAAATGCAGAAAGAATTGTTAACTTTTTTTTAATATATATATATTTTTTTGAAAAAGTTTCTTGGCAGCAAGGGTTTTGATATGAAATTGTGTGCAGGCAGAGAGGGTTCTTTATACCCATTTAAGGAGTTGGGTCAGATAATGATGAACTTGCAATTGCATGCTATTTTTTATTTTTTTAGGGATTGGACTTTGTGTGTTTAAATTTGTAAACTCAGTTAGTGTTCTGTGTCGAATTAAGGTTCGTTTTCAGAAAATAAGCACTATTTGTGATTCTGGTTGTGAGTAATTAATGTTGTTGAGGACAATGTGAGATTATTGATATGCCTTTTTGTGTGTATCTGTATGCAGGGACTGGGGATATACCATTGAGCCATGGAGGCGGTAGAGGATGCTCCTCCTTCAAATGTTACAGAGGGGGAGATTGTTGGGATACGATTCGCAATGGCTTCTCGCAAGGAGATTGTAAGAGCATAATGGATTTATTTATTTTTGAAGTAGATATATTTGACTAGTCTCAGAGCAGTGGAGCTCTTTGTGGTGTTCTGAATAAATGCATCTTCCGTTTGAGTGTTATGAGGATCAGCGGATTAAAAAGGAAAAAAGAAAATTATTGCTTGCATGTTTCGGATACAGGAACTCCGTCATAATATTCTTTTTTGCATTTTTTGCTAGATTCATTTGAGGACTTTATTTCGTTTTTGACATTTCCTGAAATTTGTTACTGCTGTTTTAAACATGTGTTATGGTCTAATTTCCGTCACCATTTTGGTCTTTTATATAAAAAAAATTATGTTTGAACACAAGCCCATATGATATAGAACCTTCTGGGTGTATACATGTATGGTTGCATGCACTCTTCCTCTCATTGTTGAAAATTCTAATCATGTTGTGCAGAGAAGAAATTGTTTTTGAGACTCTGCCTAAGAATTTGTTACTAAGCATTTTTAATTATTTCATCACATGTTTGTATTTGAATTGTTTCTATTCACTGGATAATTTTCTGTTCTTCTTTTGATAGTGTACAGCATCCATTAGTGACTCTGCAATTAGTCATGCTAGTCAGTTGTCGAATCCATTCCTTGGGTTACCTCTTGAATATGGCAGATGTGAATCTTGTGGTACTTCTGAGGCAGGAAAATGTGAAGGTATATATTCTGTTTGCTATTTTTCTCTGTTTTCATTTTTGTAAACAAAGTATTTTTGAGGAACTTAGCATTATTTGCTTATCTATGTTTAGGGCACTTTGGATATATTGAGCTACCAGTTCCAATATTCCATCCCAGTCATGTCAATGAGTTGAAAAGGATGCTGAGCTTGATCTGCTTAAACTGCTTAAAACTGAAGAAAACTAAGGTATTGACCAAATGGAATGTATATTGCAAAGCTTTCTTACTTTCTATATCTTCGAATGGTTGGAGGGTTTTTATTGGTTTGTTTGTTTTTGAAAATTAAAAATTACGTCTTGTCCATGTTTATTCTCTGTTTATGGATGTAAGTAGCATTTCGAATGCAGGTGACTCTAATGAAGTGTCAGACGCATGTTTATAATTGATCATCTATTAGTTTTTATGTCGTTACTTTTTCTTCTTATTATTATTATTATCAAATTTTTGTCATCTCTTAGTAAAAAGTTGATGACTTACATATAACATTGAAGCTTATAACATTTCATGCATAAGTAGTAAATAATAATTGTCATAGTTTATCATTTGGTTTTAGAAGGTGGTTAAGCTTGACTGTTTATTATTAGGGTTCAGCTCTCATAAAGAGGCCATGATCTTGTGGCAGTCTTCAGTTCTTGCTGTACTTCAGTTTTGCATATTTAATAAGAATGGAATGATATAACTTTAACAATCTGTTTTCAACTGTTGCCTTTATTTTGTATAGAATAATATTTTTATATTTCCTTTATACTGCTGTCATGCACCCTGTGACAGATACGATGATACAGCCTTCTTGTTATGCCACTTTATGTCCTAATCTTACTGGCTCACAACCTTTCAGTTTCCAGGTTCAAGCAGTGTGTTGGCGCAGAAGGTGTTATCATCTTCATGTTGTCCGGTAAGTAAGAAATAGTATATTTTTCTATTTATTCATTAATTATCTTAGTTTTCTATTTGTGTTAAAATTAAGACTCTTTAACACTCTGATAGGTCAAGAGTGTTTTAATAGCATCTCAGAAGTGTAAAATCAATATATCAATATACATGTATTATTGATTTGAAAAAGCTTTCAGTTGCTTGTGTTCAAATGTTTTGTCTAGTTGATTTATCCCCAAGCCTAATTGTACTACCTTGGAGTGTATTTATTTATTTATATAGAAAATTATTTAAAATATATTGAAATATATGTTGTATAACTCAAAAGCAAAAGATTCTCCTGATTTTGATCATCATACAATCTCTTTCTGCCTTGGCAAATCCACTCGGAAGTCCAAACAACCCTTTAAAGTCAAATCTTTTATAATTTATATGAACGGATGAGCCCCGCAGAATTAACACCAATGATATGTTGCCGGTTCTAAGGCCTCATAGAGCTATCTCCTTTGACGTTTGTGTTATGTGTGGGCTGAATTCATAATTAATTTTACATGTTTTTGTGTTATAGAATACTATGTTTGGTATTTTTGACGAATGCTAGGTGTGCCTTGCAAGCTTAGATCAATTTCTCTTGACCGCATTTATGGGATTTGCAAGTAGGAAAGGAAAATTTGTGTTAGTGTGTTGTATATGCCACAAGTTGGAGTATTTGGTTGGAGCACAATACATGGACATTGAATGACATATTTCTTATAAGCAAGCTTTATGGGGTAGAATTAGCCGATTGGCAATCCTCATGATCTTTATCGATGACTCTTTCTTCTTAAACTTATTGAGTGATTGGAAATCTATGCTCCATATATAGAAATGCTAGGTGAACGTGAGAGGAAGGAAAAGGGGGGGGGGGGGCAAAAGAATTTTGTTGTCTTAAATCATTTGCTTTGTCTTTGATAGAACAAAAGGCCATATTTGTTGATGTGTGCGTTATGGGCAGGGGCAAATCAGAATCAAATTCACATGTCTTTCTTTATTGTCTTGTGGCTGTGTTTTTATGGAACAATTTGTTTAGTATCTTTGATGAAGGCTTGGTGTGTCCTACAACCTGACATCAATTTCTTTGACTAGAGATTTGTTGGTTTTGGAGGTTGGAAAGGGGAAAAATCTTTATGGCGCTATGTAGTACATGCTACTATTTGGAGTATTTGGTTATAGTGCAATTTGTGCACCTTCAATGTCAAATTTTATGGTAAACATATTCTAGAATAGACATTTGGCTTGTATTTGGTGTAAAGCTCATGATCTTTATAGAGGACTCTTTATGACACTTGTTGATATTGGAAACCTAGGCTATATGGATAACTCTTTTGGTTGTTTTACTCCTATATATAAGAATTCTTATCCTCTATCTTGTATTATTATTATTATTATTATTATTATTATTATTATTATTCTGTTAGTCATAATGAAATACTTCTTTTATAATAATAATAAAAAGAAAATCTGCTGTAGTTTTTCTGTATAAAGAATTTAGGCTAGAGCTTGTTCTTTCTTATTGGATTTGAATGAATTTGGTTTTGCATTTATGTTTACTTTTTATACATAAGAATGTGATGTTTCCATGAATAGTCATTCCAAAAGCTTAATACATAGACGTTTTTGTATTCTCCCCTTTTAGGATGTCAATGCTGCCCAAGTTACTATTCGGGATATGAAAACAACAGATGGAGCTTGTATTTTGAAGCTGAAGGTACCTAAGTCTAAGATGCATGTTGGATTTTGGAGCTTTTTGCATAAATATGGCTACCGCTATGAGGGTGATAATACTCGAGACTTGCTTCCTTGTGAGGTTTGGTTTCTACTACCTTCCCTTTTTACTATGCTGCTTACATTGGCTAGTTCCTTTACTTGTCTGTTGTCTTTAATATTTTGTCATAGCATGTTTTGAATTCCTGTTCTTAGGTGCATCATTTTATGCTGGTCCCGATGTGCTTAATTTCTTCAGTATATGTTCCTCCCCACTCCTTTATTCTTGGTTTTTGACTATATTTGCTCTTAAATATTGTCATGCATGAATACAGGTTTCCTTCAAAGCCTAAAGAAAAGCATTTCTTAAAGTTTCTTTCTTGGATTTGGCATTTCATTGCCTTTTACTTCCTTTTACCCCTTCATTTTGATGATAGTCATTAGTATTAGTTGTGTCTTCTAGAGATGAACAATTCCTCCTTTCAAAAACCTCCAAGCTTATCACAGAGCTGGAATTGCCATTTGTATGTTCCCTGTGTATGGAATTTCTACTTAAATATTATTTGGTTGACTCTTAAAAGAGGTCTGTAATTCAGAATCTAGGTTAATTGTTGTTTATATATTTTAGTTTAAATTTCAGTGTGTTTTAGTTTATATTGACTGATCAAGCTTTAATATATAAATAGGTGATGGAAATGATTAAGAGGTTTTCTCCAGAGACGAAAAAGAAGCTTGCTGCTAAAGGATATTTTCCCCAGGATGGCTATGTTTTGAAGTATCTTCCTGTACCACCAAACTGCTTGTCTGTGCCAGTAGTTTCTGATGGAGTCAGTGTTATGTCTTCGGTGAGCAAATGATAATGCAATTAGTGGTTGATGCTAATTCTTTTATATTGCATTGCTAAGTTACATTCTTTCTCATTTTTTAGGATCCATCCATTACTATTCTTAGAAAATTGCTCAGGAAGGTTGAAATCATCAGAGGGTCTAGATCTGGTGAGCCAAACTTTGAGTCTCATCTGGTGGAAGCAAATGAATTACAGTCATTATTTGATCAGTACCTTCAAGTTAGGGGTACTTCTAAGCCAGCACGTGATATTGAAACCCATTATGGGGTCAATAAAGAACTCAATGATTCTTCTACAAAAGCATGGCTAGAGAAAATGAGAACTCTATTTATAAGGAAGGGTTCTGGCTTTTCTTCACGCAATGTGATAACTGGAGATGCTTATAAGAGGATAAATGAAGTAGGGATTCCTCTTGAGGTGGCACAAAGGATAACATTTGAGGAGAGAGTTAGCATGCATAACATGAGGTACTTACAGAAGTTAGTCGATGAAAATTTGTGCCTTACTTACAAGGAAGGTATGTCGACATATTCACTAAGGGAGGGCTCAAAGGGGCACATATATCTCAAACCAGGCCAAATAGTGCATAGAAGGATTATGGATGGTGATATTGTCTTCATCAACAGACCACCTACAACACACAAACATTCATTACAAGCACTTGCTGTTTACATCCACGATGACCACACTGTAAAGATAAATCCTCTCATTTGTGGGCCCCTATCAGCTGATTTTGATGGTGACTGTGTCCATCTATTTTATCCACAGTCTCTTGCTGCTAAAGCTGAGGTATTGGAGCTATTCTCTGTGGAGAAACAGCTTCTTAGTTCACACTTTGGTAATCTAAACCTCCAGTTGACCAATGATTCTTTGCTCTCGCTGAAGGCTTTGGTGAAGAAATGCTTTTTTAATAGAGCAACAGCACATCAATTAGCAATGTTTCTTTCCCTACCTCTGCCACCACCTGCTTTACTCAATGACAGATCTGGTAATTTATATTGGACTGCCATGCAACTATTACAATGTTCTTTGCCCCCTTCTTTTGATTGCACTGGCGGTAGATACTTGATCAGGCAGAGTGAGATCTTAGAATTTGATCTCAGTAGGGACATTTTGCCAACAACAATGAATGAAATAGCTGCCTCAATTTTCTTCAGCAAGGGCCCTAAGGAAGCACTCAGTTTCTTTGATTTGATACAGCCCTTTCTAATGGAAAGCATATTTGCTGAAGGCTTTAGCTTTGGCTTACAAGATTTTTCAGTATCCAGGGCAGCAAAGCGAGGAATAAACAGAAACATTGGAAAAAATTCTTCATTGTTGCGTCAACTCAGGTCAATATACAATGAGCTGGTTGCGCAGCAAGTGGAAAGACACATTCAAGATCTTGAACGGCCAGTTATTAATTTTGCTCTAAAGTCAAGCAAACTTGGGGATTTGATTGACTCAAAGAGTAGGGGGGCTGTTGACAGAGTAGTTCAACAAATTGGTTTCTTAGGCCAGCAGCTTTTTGAAAGAGGGAGATTCTATTCCAAGGGCTTAATTGAGGATATTTCTGTTCATTTTCGTTTAAAGTGTTGTTATGATGAGGATGGCTACCCTTCTGCTGAATATGGCTTACTCAAAGGGTGCTTTTTTCATGGTTTGGATCCATATGAAGAGTTGGTGCATTCAGTTTCTACAAGAGAAGCAATGGTGCGTTCTTCAAGAGGATTATCTGAACCTGGAACACTGTTCAAGAACTTAATGGCCATCCTCCGTGATGTCATGATTTGCTATGATGGGACTGTTAGAAATGTTTGTAGCAATTCCGTCATTCAGTTCGATTATGGGAAGCAAGCTGGAGATGTGACCGAACATTTATTTCCTCCTGGTGAACCTGTAGGTGTCTTAGCTGCAACTTCTATGTCAAATCCTGCTTATAAGGCAGTCCTTGAAGCCAGCACTAGCAGCAATTCTTCGTGGGAATTGATGAAGGTAATTATTTGTGTATCAAGTATTCTCCATCTATTTTTGATATCTTAAAAATGATTTCTTCCCCTTTAATTTATTGGTATGGGTTCGATCTTCAGGAGATACTGCTCTGCAAGGTAAGTTTTAGGAATGAACCAAATGATCGTCGTGTAATTTTATACTTAAATGACTGTGGCTGTGGGAAGACTTTTTGCCGAGAAAAGGCTGCTTATTCAGTAAAAAATCAATTGGGCAAAGTCAGTCTCAAGGATGCAGCAGCAGAGTTCATTATTGAGTAAGTTTCCTCCTTTGGTTTTTTGTTGCTAAATTTGCTGTATTCTGCATATATGTATAAGGAAGTTTTATGTCAGCTTGTAAGAGATGCATCAAGCATTGGTTGCTTGAGATGTCTTAGTCAACGCTTATTCTGCCAGTTTGTGCTTTTCTGCTTCCAATATAGTTAATGTACCAGTTGATGCCTTCATATATAGGAATACTT
The DNA here is from genome assembly GCA_036250425.1 of Stylosanthes scabra. Classification (NCBI taxonomy): domain Eukaryota; kingdom Viridiplantae; phylum Streptophyta; class Magnoliopsida; order Fabales; family Fabaceae; genus Stylosanthes; species Stylosanthes scabra. Next base: position 27,077 of record JASCZI010151221.1, read on the forward strand.
TCATCCGTGTAGGCTTTTGTTTTTATTCCTTTTGGGTTCTGGAGTGGGAATTGGTTTGTTTGTTGCCTTCTCTATGGGCTGTCTAAGTTGTACACATAGAAGAGCTAGAAACGACATTTGTGATGCTAATATTATGTATCTAGGAATAAGGAGTAAGGAGTAAGGACCAATTATGAGTGTGGGGGCATTAATGGTCAAATTCTTAAATATATGCTTATAATGGATTTGATACCATCTATTTGATGTTTTACGGTTCTTTCTGCACTATCTTTTTGTGGCTACAGAACAAAAATAGCCACAATAGGTTTTTTTGCCACTTTGCTGTGAGAAACAAGATTAAAGAGTCTATCTTGGAGGCATGTGTGCTATTGAGTTTGAGGTTATTGTCCATGTTCCTCTTGATAGTTTTGGCCATAAGAATCATAATACAACATTTTGAGAATTCAAATGTCTGCATCCACATGCTTTTTTTTTTATATATATAAATGAGAAGTTATTTCCGTCACTTTATATCTGTTATTATTTATTACAGTGATTATTTTGATCTTAATAAGTAGTTTATTCTGTGGGATTTTACTTGCTCCTGTGGATCTTATGCTGCTCGTGATTATCTATGGAATGGCTAAAAAGTTCTCTATATCTTTTCATTAACTTTATCACTCCAATAAAATCCTGAAATCTTTTTCTAAAGTACAAGTACTGTAGTATGGGTTTCGAATTGTCTGTTTGATTTTAGTTTCTAATCTCACTTATGTGACTCCTATTTTTGTTGGATGTATAATATAATTCTTTAATTAATTGAGCAAATTGAGATTCATAATCGGTATTGTTAGAAAAGCTTTTAATATATTTTAGGAACATGTATTCTCATCTGCAGATATAAGCAACAGCGGCGTCAGAGGGAAAGCTCACAAATTGATGCAGGCCTTATTGGTCATATTCATTTGAATGAGGTAGATAGAATGTTAGATGTCTTTCATTTCAAATTTGAGCCTTGTTAAATGTTGCTACCAGCCTGACCCTATGCTGTAATCAAATCTTTGGTTGGTGGCGACTATACCTTAAAATTTACCTGTGCTATCTAAGATACATGAGCAAACATGACCAATCACGTTCTTTCTATGGGGTTTCTTCTTTTTCTTTCTTTATCAGATATGTAGTGGGGTTGCCAAGCATTTATTCTGCTACATAAGCTTTTCGTAAACTTAATAAAACTATAATTATTTGAATCTGGTCAAATTACTGCCTCTTTTATCTAGATGCATTTGTTTTTGAAGTGTTTTTCACTTTATTTAATTATAGTTTTCCTTATTTTGTTATTTTTTTTAAAATTTTTTATGTTATAATAATATGGTAATCTGAGTTGAGAGATCAAGAAGAGTCTATAAGCTATTAGAAGCTACAAGCTGTTAGAGTAGTTAAGCTAGAGCTGGTACAACAGTTGCCAGCTAGGATAACAGTCCCTGACCAATTTAAGTTGGTAAAGACATTTTTGCCCTTGCTGAACACTCTTCCTATCTATCTATAGATACTTATTTACTACTCTGAAAAGAACTTAAGACTCACTTTCTACATTTCTCTTTTTGCCCATTAAATGCTGAAATGGTAGGATAAATGCTAAAGCATCAAGGTTAGATGCAGAGGTGTCTTATCTTGCCAAGCTAGTACTTAGTATTTAACCTGTCCTGTTAGCATTTAATAGGCAATCCCAATGTTTACTAAGGACAGGAACCAAAACCAATCATTTTAAATTTTACAAGGACCAAACGAAAAGGAAAAACTACTGGGACTAAAATTGAAAAACACCTATTTTATAGGGATCAAAAACTCATTTAAGGCTTATTGTTATTATTATTAACTATAAGTTTTTGAACAGATAATGTTAAAGAAGCTGAAGATCAATTCAGAGGAAATTTTTCAAAGATGCCAAGAAAGAGTTAAGTCCTTTCATCGGAAGAAGAAAGTTAGTGGTATTTTCAAGAAGGTTGCACTGGATTTCAGGTGAATCTGCAGTGCTCTCATAATGCATTTGGATGACATGCAACACTTTTCAAGTTTCTCTGATTTACTTAGTTGTTGTTAGTGAGTTATCTACTTTGTCTATTTTAATTGAAAACCAAAAAGAAATAAAGTGTTCACTTGTCGGAGGATTGGAAGTCCTCATCATCTTTGAAAGTAAAGGTATGGGGGAAACTGGGTGTACAAAAAGTTGCAAGGTGCTCTAGACATCTTTTAAAAAGCAACTCCCTTGATGAAACCATTAGCACTAGGGTGTTTGAATTGCAATTTTTGTAATTGATGAGCATATACGCATAGTGTAACTCAGAGAAGCATACATAATTGCAACTAGCGAGTATTTTTAATAAAAGTGGGTTTGAGTGGAGTGCAGTGGCAGTTTGGGTATTTCTGCATTTAGGGTCCTTCAATATGATTTGTAGGTGAAACAAACATCTGTTGTCCCTCAGTGAAAAAACGATGCTTCTTGATACAACTAAATTAAACACTGGTTATTCAATTTTTATTTTTAGTATTGAATTACTCATTGAAGTTGACAAATGTTAAATGCTTTCTTGTACATTGCGGTTCTACTTTGAGCAAGATGCCTAAGCCTATCTCACAGAAATTACTTGTGGAAACTATTTATTGCTAAAGATTCAAGAGTTACCCTCCTGCCAACTATCCTAAGTGCTATGCAGTGGAGGAAGTTTTGTCGTCATTTTGTTTTTCAAGTCAACAATTAGAGTGCATTCCTACTGTTTTAAGCTGATGTACATTCAATGGAATCATTACATCATAATGCATTAAAAAAATCAACTATATTTTCTGTTGATTATGTCAGTTCAATATTACTGATATGAAACCCTTTAAGTTTCCTCTCAAACTTTCTTGTCACTTAAACTTTGAGAATGGTTTCTATTTGACTCTAGATTTTCACCTAATCAACTTAGTGGGATTTCAAATCTCCATTTCCATACTCATTACCCCAAGAAATAACCCCAACCAGTAAAGAGATAATGTATATCAAATTTTTTCTATATTCTCTAGTTTCGTACTTTTTCTTCTAATCATTGCAGTCTATAAGATGCAAATATTGCTTTTGACATTGAAACATCAAATTATTGAAAATTTTTGCAATTAGAATATAACTTCGCTGTTATTTTTAACAGTGAGTCTTGCTCTTGCTCGCATTCTTCGGCACCCTGTGTAATGTTCATTTTCCAAGATGATGATATGAATGAGTTAAATGTAACCGCAAGCATTCTGTCTGACACAGTCTATCCAGCCCTGCTTGAAACAATAATCAAAGGTATTTTCATCTTGTTTTAGTTTAACTAAGTCCTATGTTTCTTTTAGCATTTTTTATGTATTTCCTGGAATCATTTTTTTAGTTAGGAAACATGAAAAGGATGAGAATGATTTCTGAATATTTTAGGATTTTGTTCTTGAGTTCATGTGATATATTATACACAAACCAATTCTGCACCTATTATTTTATATTTTTGGTCACTTGTATCAACTGTGAACTACAACCCATCTCAACGACAACCCTTACCCAATGTACACAGTCCCTGAAGAAAGCCTTTTTGCTATAAAATATTTGCTTGTCATGTGTTTCATAATGTGTATATATATTACTTGCACTCTATTAATCAATTTTGTTCTGACTTTCTTTTACCGGAGAAAAGGTGACCATCGAATTTGCTCTGCTAATATAATCTGGGTTAATCCGGACACAAACACATGGGTACGAAGCCCCTGTAATTCTCCAAATGGTGAATTGGCTCTAGACATTGTTCTTGAAAAGGCAGCTGTTAAACAAAGCGGTGATGCTTGGAGGATTGTAATCGATTCCTGCCTTCCTGTTATTCACTTGATTGATACAAGGCGTTCCATACCTTATGCAATCAAGCAAATTCAGCAACTATTTGGGATATCATGTACCTTTGATCAAGCAATTCAGGTAAATTTCTGATGTTTGTAGTGAATAATATACTGTTTACATATCTTCACTCTGCTTGTCTTCTTTTTGTATAATGAATTAAGAATACATTTAAGGTGGCATTGATAGGAGCATTTGCATTTAGTTTCTATTAAGTATTTAAACTCAAGGGATGCATTGAAAAGAGCTTCTGCATGCAGTTTCAATTTGGCATTAGAAACTCAACTCTTATATAAGGCAGATATTGCTTGGGTAACACACTAACACCCAGTAAAGGGAAAAAAGAAAATAAAAAGAAAAGATATGGTTAATTTATACACTAGGTCCCTGTAGTTTGAGTGAAATTGCAACTAGGTCCCTATAGTTTAAAAGTTAGTAATTGAGTCCCTGCACCCGTTAAAAATTTGCAATTTAGTCCCTGCTGTCCAAAATATGTTTAATTTAACAGAATATTCTGTAGCATATTCCATATTGTCATCATGTGAGGTCACATACATTAGATGAAATTTTAATTGACCAAATTATCCCTGCATCTCATAAACGATGTAAACTACCCCAAATTCACAAAGAAGAAAACCATATTCTCTCCCTCACGATTGTCGCTCTTCTCATGCACGTTGTAATCTCAGTTTCCCTCAAATGTTTTCCTTTTTCTCCCTTCAATTCGCTTTCGGTGTAGTCAATTGTTGGAGTGAAGCCCATGGGATAATGAGGGTATAACTGTAATAATACATTATTTAACGATTTTTTAACGTCAAATCCAAACAGGGACTAAATTGCAAATTTTTAATGGGTTTAGGGACTCAATTACAATTTTTAAACTATAGGGACCTGATTGCAATTTCATTCAAACTATAGGGACCTGATATTGTATCAAGCGAACTTGTGTTTCTTCATTTAGCTGCTTGTTTCTAGTGTACTTCATGAGATGTGGACGTGTCATGTTCGAGGTGTCTGCTTATTTTATGACTGCTTGAAACTGTTCTTCAATGCTAAGCATTGCCATATTAGTGTTTATTTTTAAATTCTGCGCAAAGATAACATAAACCTTATCACATCTTTTATCTTTTTGATATGCTGGTTCCATAAGATATGTCTGTCACTTTGTTTTTGGTTTTTATTTTATTTATTTATTTTTCAATAATCGTCCAAGAAAATATTTAGGTGGTGATATTGAAGGTCTAAATGCAAATTGATGGTCACTGCATGCTTGAGTTAAATTTATTATTCTTATGCCTTATATTTAAAATAATGGTTTCTATGCTTAATTGGGGATTGAGGTTTAAGTTAATAAACCAACAAAAAGTAAAGCAGATACTAAAAAATTATATGTAGTTATTTACGAGCTTGATTTTTTAATTGGGGCCACATTTAGAGTCTCAATCCAAGAACTTAATAAACATGTGCTGGGGAAGTCATTTTTCTCGCAAGAATATTTGTGTTCTTTATGGCTGCACTGCTGATGGTAGAATGACTTCAATTTGTCTGATCTCAATCTATTCTTTGGTAACCCTATCTACTCCTCAGTTGCACCTACATTTGTGCTCTACCTTTTGTGTTTCTTTTAACTCTTCTAGCTGTTTGCAGCGTCTTGCATCATCTGTTAAAACTGGGGGAAAAGTTGTTCTCCGTGAGCATCTTGTTCTTTTAGCAAGCAGTATGACATGTGGTGGAGATTTGGTTGGGTTCAATACGGGTGGATATAAAGCTCTTGCTCGTCAATTAAACATTCAAGTACCATTTACTGATGCAACACTCTTTGTAAGTCTCTACTTGAATAAGCTTTTAAGTCTTATGACTTATCATGTCATCACTTATCTTACTTTGTACATATGATTGTGCAGACACCTAGAAAATGTTTTGAGCGTGCAGCTGAGAAATGCCATACAGACAGTTTATCAAGCATAGTTGCCTCCTGTTCTTGGGGTAGACATGTTGCAGTTGGTACAGGATCAAGATTTGATATTCTATGGAATGCCAATGATGTATGATCATACTTTGATTTAGTGGACTTAATAAGCTACCTTATTGGTTGGAGTTCTATGATTCTTTATATATATATTTTCAATATTGAAATTTTCTTTTGCAGTTAAATTCAAAGGAGATTGGAGGGATGGATGTTTACAATTTTCTTCACATGGTCAAAAGCGTTAATGGCGAAGAGGAAAATAATGCTTGTTTGGGTGAAGACATCGATGATTTGCTAGACGAGGATGATGTGGACTTTGCCATGTCCCCCCAGCATAACTCTGGTTTTGAAGCTGTTTTTGAAGAGAATTCTGAACTATTGAATGGTTCAACAGCCAATGGTTGGGATACAGATCAAAATGGAGCAAAGTCAAATGGTTGGTCAGCCTGGGGAGGAGGGAATAAAGCTGAAACAAAAGATGGTGCATGGGATGCAAGCATTAGTGAAGCCAAAGAAAAAGCCTGGGGAGGAGGGAATAAAGCTGAAACAAAAGATGGTGCATGGGATGCTAGCATAAGTGAAGCCAAAGAAAAAGCCTGGGGAGGAGGGAATAAAGCTGAAACAAAAGATGGTGCATGGGATGCAAGCATAAGTGAAGCCAAAGAAAAATCAAATCAAGTCTCAGCGTGGGCTAGAAACAAATCTGTAATACAAGATGGTGGATCTGAAGGAGCACCAAAAGATTCTTGGAGGCCAGAGAAGTCCAAATCTGATGTTAATCAAGAAGGCTATACTAAGCCAAGTTCTTGGGATGCAAATAAGGATCAGGAAAAAACACCATCGAATGATTGGTTAGCATGGGGAGGAAGCAAATCTGTCCAGAAAGACTTTCCCAATTCCAGTGCTTGGAATGCAAAACAGGATGAGAAACAGTCAAATGGTTGGTCATCTGGGAGAAAACATAACTCTGAAATACAGGATGACGGTTTTGAAAGGGTCCAAGAGGATACTTGGAATGCCAACACAGAACCGGCAAGAACAAAATTGCCTGGTTGGTCAGACAGGGGCCAAAATAAATCTCAATTTCAAGATGATTCTCAGAAGTCCAATGCTTGGGGTTCAAAACCAAATAATGAAAAAACTGGGTGGGGTCAAGATAAATCTCATGCACAAGATGATTCTCCGAAGTCCAGTGGTTGGGGTGCAAAACCAGATGAGACAGAGAAAAATGGTTGGTCTGGTCAAAACAAATCTCAAACTCAAAATGATAATCAAAAGCCAAGTGCCTGGGGTGTGAAACCAAATCAGACTGAAGAATTTGATTGGTCCACTATGGGTCAAATCAAATCTCAAGCTCAAGAGGATTCTTGGGGTAGTCGTAAATGGAAAGCTGAAGATAAGGTCAGAGCGGATGTTATTCAAAATGAGTCCAATCAAGTTGAAGATAAGGAAATTGAATCAAGTTGGGATGCCAAGAAGCCCGTTGAAAATAGCTCTTGGGGGAGACCCAAGTCCCAGGAAGACCGACCATGGAATACCCACAATGAGTCCAATCAAGCTGCAAGTTCACAGGGGTGGGAGTCAAAAATTGCTTCAGCTAATGCTGACAATGACAAAAGTTTTCAGTGGGGAAAACGAGGTAGGGAATCGTTCAAGAAAAATCGCTTCGAGGGTTCTCAAGGTTGGGTTTCAAATGGTGGTGATAGGCAGAATAGGGGTCGCCCTCCTAGAGCACCTGGATCGAGGTTGGACATATACACTTCTGAGGAACAAGAAGTTTTGAAGGATATTGAACCCATTATGCAGTCAATCAGACGAATCATGCAACAGGAAGGGTATGTTCTCTATGAAAAATTAACGTGAATAATCATGCTTCGAGGTTAATGTCTGTTCCTAGGCTCAGTTTAGTTTGAGTTGTCTTCATGTGACCTTAAGGTTATGGGTTCAAACTCTGGAATCAGCCACTGATGCAAATATCTCCTAACCCTGCGAAACACGGGATGCATTTGCACCGGGCTGCTCTAAGCCTAGTTTATTTTATAGCCTGTCTTTAAAGTATGTTGATTGCAAGGCACTTCTATGTGCCTATGGCAACCAACTTATCATTCTTCTTCATGATATATAACCTTACATTATTAGTTAATTTTCATTTTATTCCCTTTTTACTGTATTTTATACAAGACTTCTGAGCTTTTATTTTTTCCTCATTTCACTGCCTATGGACTTCGTTTCATATAAGCTGCAGACTTTATGTCTTATTTTCTAATAATAATTTTTTGTAACTGAAGGTACAATGATGGTGATCCATTAGCAGCAGATGATCAAACATTTATACTTGAGAACGTGTTTGAACACCATCCAGATAAAGAAAATAAAATGGGTGCTGGAATTGAACATGTCATGGTAATCTAATACTTTTTTGTTGCTATGTTAGGTTCCATTTTCATTTATAATTGAATTGGAGTTGCACTAGCTAAATAACGATTTCTTTACCTAATCTTTTATATACTTGTTTATACTTTTTGTATTTCTGATGGATATTTTGTTTTACAGATTAACAAACACAGTGTTCATCAGGAAAGTAGATGTTTTTATGTGGTTTTGAAGGATGGGGAAAAAAGGGATT
>JASCZI010151221.1:47855-63358 GCA_036250425.1 Stylosanthes scabra
GACTTTCTTGTGATACTTTAATAATAATTAAATGAATGTTATCTCTCTAACCCAAAAAAAAAAGAAGGAAAATGGATGTTTTTGTTGGTTTTTGACTTTTTTCTCTTAAGGGAATATCATGTATTTAACGATAAATGATTGCATGCCCATTACAAATGTTCTCTTTTTCCTTGATAGATCTTTTCGTCTCGGCAATTATAAGGATTTCTTTTGGACCACAGCAGCTCAGGCATCATATCTTCAGTTTTGCGTTATGGAGCCTTATATCAATGAAGTAATTGCTTTAACTAAAAACTGCATTCTTTTCTATTCTATCGCATATTTACGGCCTGTGCATGTCTTTTATGATTTTATCTTTTATTGTCGTAAAACATATCATTTGTAATAGCCTTTTCTGAGAATACTCATAAAAGAGCATTTAACAATTTCTAAAATATTAAATATCTACACATATGAGGTGTAGTGGAAAGACATGGAACAAGACATACAAATTACAAAGCATCAAATTTTTTAACCCTCTTGATTTTTGTACGACTTCATGAACTATTCCAAAAGCTTACAAAAAGGCCTTTCTAATAGTGCACAAGGTTCGGAGGCATGTTGGTGACAATTCTTGGATCTTGTTTGATTGTCTGTTCCTATGAATTGCATGTATAATAATGCTGAATAAATAGTTCTTTTTCATGTCTATTTTCTTATATTTTTTTCTTGTGAGATGAATTTTGTTATATGTGAAGATCTCATCTCGTTTCATAATATATGCTTTTATATTTAGTGATAAGAGATTTGAGTGTAATGATATATTTTTTTAAAGGTTCGTGCACTAGCTATATCATGCATAAATTTTGGGGGCTACAAGCTTCGTCCATATCCTCTGTTCACCCTTTCAAAACTCTTGATGATAGAGGTATGAATCTTAACTTGTTCCTATCCATAAGATGCACCTTGTTTTCTTATATACATAAATTGTTCGTAAGAAATAATAATTATGTTACGGAAGTCAAATTCTAGATGGCCAACACTTTTTTCCCCTTGTTTTTCCTTTCTTTTGAACCAACACTAATCAACTCTCATTTTTTACATTAAAGTATTGGCCTCCTAGCATTCCCTGATATGTAGTAGTACCACATAAGAGGTGTTAAGTTCCAAGCAGCGTAAAGATCAATTGGGCATTATACTTACTCCAAGAAACAAATAATTGGTATCCAGAAGATTAAGCAAACTCGCTTGAAGTGAGCTATATCTATAGGCAAGAGATTAAACATTGAAGCAATGAAGTTTATCAGCAAGCTACATTAGAGATTCGTATGATTGTTTTTTTTGTTTTGTTGGGGGAGGGGGTGTTAAATGGAAACCCACAAAATTGAAAGGGATGGCAAGAGACCTGCGAGGGTACGAAATTTCTATGGGGATGGGGACCCATGCCGTGAATAAACGGAGACGGGGATGGTGGTATAGATACCAACCCCATGAAAACCCGCAAAATCCCTTGAATTGTGAAGTTACCAAATACCCTATAGTATTTAGAAATTGAAATAGCCTAGATGAGAGATTTTATTTTCTTTTGAACTATGTTATTTTTTTATAATGAATATGTTATGGATTTTCAGTGTGTGAGTTGGATCATGTTGGATTATGTTGGATTGATTTATTTTATAATTGTTATGTCATTATTTTGGGTAAAGTTTTGTTTTCAAGACTAAAACGGGAATATCTGTGGATGCCCGCGGATATTCACCTTCCCCACGGGAACAAATAAATGGGGACCCACAGCAGAAATGGGGAGGGGACGGGGCATTTCTCATCCGGGGATGGGTGGTGACTGGTGAGGGAGGGGTATCCACCCCAAGGAAACCCATTGCCGTCCTCTAATATGTTTGATGTTGTTGAATTAGATGTTTTATCATGTCAGTTTGTCTGTAGACACATTCTAAGCTATGTTATATGATGCAATCTTTATGACAGGAATCAGACTTGGAGTCCTTTTGTAATTCCTGTGGTCTCAAAACTTGCACAGATGAATCTGGAAATAAGTTACTTCCCACAAAGCAAACTACCTTTAATCATCCCAAAGATGGGTTTCAGTACTATAGTTTCTTGGGCTTGCAGGAATACGAAAGTAAGTTCTAGGAGATAACACTGCGTGACAAAAGATGATGATTGCTACCTTTATTTCTCCTATGTATCAAGAGACACCCTCTTCAATCAGAGAACAAGTTTACTACTTACATTTTCTCAACTTCTTTCTTATTTATAAAGTCTGTTATTCATCTTTTTTATAGGACTAGTTTTGTAATTATTATTATTTTTAATTTCTAATTTGTATTTTGTATTTTAACATGTACAATATATGAATGGTTGATTTTTTTTGGTGTCTATACGAATGATTGATTTGGTAGCTGATTTATCAGGTACAAGTAGAATGGTTGTAAAAGTATATTTCACATTCATAAACCATCATTTAAGTAAAAACAAACTAAGAATTTTATTTATTTTTCAAAACCAAATAAAATGATGAATTAATTTTACTGCATTCTCAGTGTAAAATGTTTTACACGTGCATTTAATTATGCAATGTTATTTCAGGAAAAATAATCTCTTTTTCTATTGATTTCGTGATTGGCCTTCCAAAAGATCAATGTAATTATACGAATGTCTAAAACGTTTTATGCTATCATTGCTTCAAAATTAAATTCTTCAAACAGAAAATTTAAATTTAAGAAGGATCAGTATAAAGACCATCAACATAATAAATTAATAAGGATCAATTAAATTAATTTGTGTTGGTGGAGTGAATTTGAAACGGATTAGTCCTTGACTAAAGAATACCCTAGGAAACCAAAGATAAGAATGGCCAATTAGCCAATTGTATTAAAATTATTAACAAGGATATATTAATTAAATAAAAGGATTACACGTTTGTTCTATTATACAATAATGCCCTTCTATTTATGTTTTAGATTTTCCTCCGTCTCCCTGCATTATTGAAATTTCTTTGTTACTTCATTGTGTCATTGTTGCACATCTAGATGATTTTGGAGATATTGGATTTCGTATGCGATCGTGCTCAATAATTTCGTGGTCTTATTCGAAGCAACTAATTTTGACGATATACATGGTTCAAAATCATTGTTCATAAAATTAACTTTTAAAATAAATTTTTCATAGTTAGGATGGATTGTTATCGTAATACTATACTTTAGATATCAATATAGAAGGGAGCAGTCAGCAGTCTAATACCGTAATACCTCTATCCTATATTCTACGGTGGGAAAAGAATATTTTGGATCATGATGGATCAGGAAGTATATTATAATAACAAGATAGAAGGGGGCGGTTTAGGAATATTTATATTGTTAGAGGAAGAGTAAATATGATGAGTAGAGGGACTAGTTCACAATTAGATTTTATGAGTGTGATAAACTAAGATTGTGGAAGTTAACCATGTTCAAGAGAAATTTAATTATGTAGAGTTTAATAATAGTTAAATCAGAAATATTGGTCTAAATTAATGCACAAATAAACAGTATGCAAGAGTGACGAGGTTGAAGTGTGGTTGGAGACGAGGGCACCACCTGTGAGGGGAGTCGCGAACACGAGCAAATTAAAGGAATGGGTTCTTGAAGCGGTGGAATAAGTAATATGTTTGGAGAGTTAACATTCGTGACAGAGAAGTAGGGTGCGGGTATCCTGGGTTTCCAATATCTTCACAGCTTGTACGATGTTCAGATCAACCATCACAATAAGCTTCAATCGTCTTGTTATAGTTATTGTAATGATACATTTCATTATTTTAGGGTCTTAGGTATTATTGTAATTCTCTTTTTTATCTATAAATAGTTGTACATTGTAACCTATTATATACAATTGAAATAAACAAAACATTTTCTTTATTTGTATACTCAGATCTCTCTCCGTTTCTAACATAGTATCATGAGCTTTTGGTTCTCTATTTTTCTTTTTGATGAAAAATAATTTTCTTTTCTGTTGAGTCAATATTGCTCTTCTCCTACTTTGTGTTTCTCCCATTTATGGTCTCCTATTTGACACCTTACTCCAGATCCAACCACATATTTCAACTCCTTACTTCGTTCCGAGTACAACACCTCCAACCTCGCCCCTGAAAGCCGCCAGATGCACCGCTGCAACGTTACTGGTTTCGATTTTCTCTCTCCAAGCTCCAAACGCAATCTGGACCGTCTGTTTCATAGCCCAGATCAACGACCCAAAGTCTTCACCTGCGTGCATCTCCAGACCCGTTTCGCCACCTGCTTTGCTACGCGTTGACCGAGGCCCAATCCTTCAACCTGTGTGTTTTACCTGACTCGGTACGTACCTGTTTTCGCAACCCGTTTCCCATCGTGTTGACCAGTACGTTGACGTGTTTCTTCCGCACCAACTTGTGTTGCCACGTGTCCATTAATTCTGCCGACGTGTACATCTGATGACGTGGCACCTTATGGGACCCTCCCTAAGATTTTTTGATGAGATCTTTCCATTTTTGCCATCTAGTTTGTCCGATTCTCCTTCGATATTGTTGTTTCTCTGTTTCTTGGTAATCTATTATTGAGAAACTAGATATTATCAGTCTATTCCTGTTATTCTTAATGGTTCCAACGCGAGGGTTCCTCAAAGGCCGTAAGCTATGGCGCTATGTGACTGGTGATATTACTTGTCCGGTTAAAGGTGTAATGACCGAGAATGATAAAGCCAAAGATGGTACGTCCAAATCCAAGGTCGATGTTGAGAAAGATTTTGTTGAGAAACTTGAAGATTGGGAGAGTAAGAATCATCAGATTATTACCTGCTTTCGTAACACATCTACTCCGGGAATTCATCTCCAATTTGGCCAAACACTACACTATTTCTGATCTCTCTCATCAATATCAGTTATTGAAAGAGCTCCATACTTTGAAGCAAGATCATGGTCAAGCTGTTTATGATTTCCTTGCATAGATAGAATTAATTTGGGATCAGTTGACCTCTTGCGAACCTGTTCTTAAAGATGCCACTGATGCCAAAGCATATGAGGATTATTACAATCACACACGTCTTATTCAATTTCTCATGACACTTACTGATGATTATGAGCCGTTCACATATTCGTTTCTTCATCAAACTCCTTTACCTGGCCTTGAAGATACTCTCCCTCGTCTTAAGTATAAAGAAACACGTCTTAGGCTTACCCATTTCAGGTTCGAGAAAGCCTTTGTAGTTACTGACAAAAGAAGAAAATTTTGTCGCAACGATAACCGTCCCAGTCACATTCTTCCTTATTGTCCTTCTGTTGAATGTCGCAAATTCAAGTAAAAATGTCACATTGGCTCTGATTGTTCCACCCCATTCTACAATTATTGCAAGCTCTTTGGACACTTGATTGCTACCTGTCCTATATGCCCACCTCGTCCTGATCAGTACAAGTTTCATCCTCGTTCCAGTAATTTCAAGTCTGTGCCTGTTACTCCTGCTGCTGCCAATGAAACTCACTCCGCCACTTCTGACAATTCATCTCCTTCTGTCTCTTCATCTGATATTGAGTCTTTCTTTAAACAACTTCTTTCACTTTGGTAATACTTCTGCTGCCTTATCCACTCTGCTTGGTAACACACAATGGTATTTTGAATCTGGCTGCTTTAATCACATGTCACCACAACATCATTTTTTCTCTTCTTTGTCTACCACTACCTCTGCACCTTCCATTCACACTGTTGATGGTTCTCTGATGCATGTCACGCATCAGGGTGCCATTTCGCAGTCTGACCTTCATCTTCCCGACACCTATTTTATTCCAAAGTTAAACTTCAATCTTATATCTGTTGGTCAACTTGTTGAACTTGGTCTTGATGTCACTTTCTCTGTTTCTGGTTGTCGTGTACAGAATCGTCGGACGGGAAACATCATCGGGACTGGATGTATGCCTGGCAGACTTTTTCAGCTCCAAAATCTTCACATTCCTTCCGCCATCAATCTTTGTGGCGTCTCTCCCCCATCTTCCATTTCCTTGTGGCATCACCGCTTTGCTTACAGGTCTTTAGGAAAATTGTGTCATCTAACTCTTATGTTTAAGGGTTACTTAGGTTCAGTTCTTAATGAGTCTTTTCATTGCATTTCTTGTCAAACTGCTAAACAATCGGCTTTATCTTTCAATAATAGTGCCTCTCTGGCTAGTTGTTCTTTTGATCTTATACACTTTGATGTTTGGGGGCTTGCTCCCACACCTTCTATGGAAGGGGCTAGATATTTTGTGGTGTTTATTGATAATTATTCACGTTTTTCATGGGTGTATTTGATGACTAATAGACATGAGTTGCCTCAAATTTATATCAAGTTTGCCACCATAATTAAGATCCACTTTTCCAAAGTCATTAAAACTTTTCGGTGTGATAATGCTATGGAGTATCGTGACTTCAAACTCTTGCACTTTCTTGCTAAACAAGGTACATTGTCTGAATTTTCTTGTCCTCACACATCTCAACAAAATGGAAGAGCCGAACATAAACATCGTCACATTCTTGACTCTGTTTGAGCAATGCTCTTGTCCTCTTTGTGTCATGAACATATTTTTGGGCGAAGCTCTTCTCACTGCTGTACATGTTATCAATCGTCTTCCTTTCTCTGTTCTTGGTAACACGGTGCCTGTTCTCTCATATATAACAACAACATGATTTAGGAAAAAGATGGGGATTTGGGTACTTGGGGGAGGGGCTCATTGGGTTTGGGTAGGGTGATTGAGTGTACCCCAATACCAAAGAAAGAAAAAAAGAGATCCTCGTGGAGAGAAAAAAAAAAAACAACACAAAAAAAAATCCCTTCATTTTTCTTTCCCTTCATCTACTATCGCACAATCTTTTTTTTTTATTGGACATTTGTTGGCTATAGCCAACTAGGTGGATTGGACAGCCCCCAATCCTAGGTATTTAATGTAATATCCATGTATTACTCACACACACAATACACATACACCCTTACATGGATATACACATTTTTTCTCCACTTAAGCGCTGGCTGGGGGTCGACCCCGGACCTCCTGTGTGCAGCTCCTTGTGGGAGTTATACTCACCTCCAGGCCACGCCTTTGGCTGCATGGCACAATCTTTAATTCTTTAGCCTTGACATCATTAAGAAGATTGAACTCAACACTACCCACTTTTTTTTTTGGTTCACTGTTGGAGACACAACCCACTTTAAAATAGACAATTTCCAAATAAAATTTAACTGTTTCGAAAGGACTGTGTTCTTCTCTAGCCCCAATATGGTCCACACACTTAAACTTGAATCAATCACAGTTTAACTCGGTCCAGCTACAGTTAATAATGAGTTAAACCCCATTTTGGTCCCCGAGATTGGCTGGTTACACTAAAATGATTCCTAAGATACCGATTGCGCTAAATAGGCCATCCAGTTTGTAAAAAGTGCACCACGTTAGTCCTTCTGTTAAAATTAGTGAAACGTTTGTGACGTGTCAAATTACTACCACATCGAATTAGTAGAGTGCAGCTGATGTGGCCAATTGAAAAATTAAGATACAATATAGTCCCTACACCCTCTATAACTAACCCTAACCTAACTTAAACCTTGAAGCATTGATTCACTAGTCACTACTGGAGGTCGGGGGCCATCTGAATGTTTATTCCATATTGGTGGAAAATCTTAGCAAGAAAGAGCAGCCATTTTCTTAAAATAGCATAAGCCATTAGAAGCTTGGATCTAACAATTTTAAAGGGCTAAACAAGAAGTCATGGTGAGAAGATTTGAATAAGCTTTGTTGTTGAGGTAGGATTCAAACTCATTTTAGTTAAACTCAAACCAAACTAACCATTGTGTTTTCTTGAATCCCTGTTTGCAATTGTGAAGTATTGATATTGATGAGCCTAGTGTCTGGCAGGCTAACATAACAAAAATGTGCACAAATTGGATATCTTGTGGCCGCTTGTTCAAATTATGCAATACAAAGCATTTTGCGTTGTTTATGCTTTGGGTATTACTACTTTGTAAGTTTGGATGTGTTGATGGTTCATATTCAATGGCGGTGGCAGCCGTGATAGAGACTATAGAGTTTGTGGAGGAAGAAGAAGATGGAGGTATTGGAGAAGAAGAGGCGCGAAAAAGTTAGGGTTAAGGTTATAAAGGGGTATAGGGACTATATTGTATCTTAATTTTTCAATTAGCCACATCAGCTGCACTTTACCAATCTGAGGTGGCAATAAATTGACACGTCACTAACGCCTTTTCACTAATTTTGATAGAAGGACTAATGTGATGCATTTTTTACTAACTAAAGGACCTATTTAGTGTAATCGGTATCTCATGGATCATTTTAGTGCAATCCGCCAATCTCGAAGACCAAAATGGGGCTTAACTCGTTAAACATTGAAGCCGGTTCATAATTCATAGAAATTATGTTGGCTTTTTTAGGAAATCTTTTTATTTTGTACGGACTCAATCCTAGCCACACACTTAGAAATATTCTACCAGTCCATGATGCACCTTCCCCATCATAGACAAACCCTAGTTTTATATCATAGCAAATACTTTTAAATATTATTTTTAACGACTAAACATAATAAATTGTGCTGCCCTCTGGCATTGCACATAAAAGAGTGACAAATTATATTAGGAACTGATGAAATGGATATACAATTACTATATATAGGTACTTATGTTTAGCAGAAGATGATTGAATTTGAAAGCTGAGACTGAGTCTTCTTGATTATTAATGGTTGCCTATTTATCTTTTAGTTATGCATCAATATTTATTCCATAGACACAAAACATGACAAACGCGTGTAGAACAGACCAAGCAAATCCATCCCTCTTTTCGAGCTTCTTTTGTTAATAATTTTGATATTATTGGTACCTTTTTTAATTATGATTAAATATTCGCATCAATATTAATCTTTTAAAAATGTGACCAAAGATGGGGAAAAAAAAACCATAAAAAGAGACCCGTTTTGAGTTTTGACATGAAAGAAACTCGTGTTTTGTGAAGAGTTACATTTGCGAGTTGGATAGTGTGTGTGCTGTTTATCAAACTAACATGGCAGTAAATAGAATTTACACAAGGAAAGAAGGTTAAAAATTATTTCTATTATAAGACGAGTGGTCACGACATAAATGCCACAGATAATAATCACGGGAGAACAGTATCAATATTATCACAATTTTTTTAGCAGGAAAATTGAAAAACCACAAGAAAAGATGATTCTCTAACCATGTATTTTGGTACTATAAATCACACATAGTAAATCACACACAGAAAACATGCTTAAAAAGATAACAAGAATGAAATTCGCAATTTTTCTTTCAAATTAAACATCTCAGGAGTTTTCTTAATCACGGTCAGAATCTTCACACAGAGCAGGCATGATGTTCCTTGCGCAAGAACCAAGGCCCCATACCTGACTCAACCTAGAAGTTCCGGTGCTTGTATGCTTGTAATCAGTGGCTAAATCATCTCCACAAAGAGCAGATATATCATCAGCCATGCTTCCTTGCTTCATGTCGCGCTCTGAACCCTGCTGAAGCCAATCTGAAGCAAGCAAAACATCTGGCCGAGTAATTTTGATCGCAGACATGCCTTGATTTTCACTGTTTGGGGACCAAACCTGATCAACATTCTCTGTTTTCACAATCTTGTCTGCAGGAAATTCCAATGAACTTTCAATCTCTCAAAGATCAACAAAATCTCTTTCAGGAAAACACCATAAAATTAAGTGGAAAACTTGAAGACGTCTTTTCAGAAAAATTGATAAAAGTGCATTCTTGGGATACTATAAATTTTTAAAGTTCAGTTTGTTTATGAAGACTTACTATGATAGAAAGATTCATCAGTCATTTCGGAACCGATAACTTGGGAATATATTTGGCACTTAAAAAACCAATAACTACAAAATAAAACAGAAAAATACTAAAATAACAAGTTTCAGATCATATGAAGTAGAATGTACACAACTCTGAAAACAAATTACAGGGGTGAATGTGTTTCCAATGGTTATCCTTCATAGCACAAATGTAAAGGTACTAACCATTAAAGGAATTAACTGTTGGTCGTTCATCCAATGAATTTGCACTGGCACTAGCAGCAGGATACTCATTCAACATTGATGTTGCCCCAAATGGCGATACAGTGTCAGTGTAGTCGTCCCAGTCTGTCTCATACTTGTTCAAAGTGGAACTGAGCGCTCTGTCACAAGGAGTTGCGGTAGATGAATTTGAACTCTTGTCAGAATAATGGTTCTTTGAACTGCTCAGTGTCCTAGCCTGATAAAGCAAGGCATCCAGCAAGCCACTATTTTGTGGGGAAGAACAATCCGAGTCCAGTGCACTAAGTGGCATTGGAGATTGAATGAAATCATCAACTGACTCAAGCAAAGGAGGTGGTGGAGATGTACTCCAGCTACCTACGTCAGTTTCTGGATATTGGAGTGAAGGGAGCTCAAACTTCACAGCCTCATAAGTTGGCTTAGAAGTAGAGGAATTGCCATTCGAAAGTGAATGACTGTAACAAATCGAGCTGTGTGGGGAGGGTCCAAGATCAAAGGGAGATTGCATGCCAAATGATTGTGCAATCTTGTCAGACGTGTTATCCCTAATTTGATCAAATGGATAAAACCAATTTGTGCTCATACCACCAGATCCGATAAAAGGTGTTGTAGACTCTCGGAGACGCTTGTGGTTAGCTGATGTTAATTGTTCAAAATTACAATAGTCGGAAGAATCAAAACCTTTCAGCATACTGGTGTAAGCAGAAATATCAGGAAGCTCAGGCGCATATGGTAGGATACCCTGACTACCATTCCAACCGTCAAATATTGGACTGTGTATCTCATAATTTTTTTGAACAAAATCATGATGCAGTTTATTGCCACCATTAATACCACCAGAGCTTCGGCCATGTTGATTCTCTTGCACTGCTTGCACGCACACTTCAGGAGGATACAGTGGCAAGCCAGCACGTTGACGCCTCTTGATACGGGTGTTCCAGTAGTTCTTTATTTCATTATCTGTGCGACCAGGCAACTACAAGAAAAAGAAATAAAACAATGAAATAGACAAATAAAATCAGCACATAATATGGAAAATAGTAAATTTAATTAAAAAACACAAAATTGTAGAAGTGACTGATTGGTCCAACATCCTCATTAGTTATGATCAGCTGCATGAATAATTTTAACCCCTTAGATCATAAGAATATATTAAATATTGGGAAATGTTTGGGAGACAATAAAAACAGCCCAAAGCTATTCATTAATTATTGCTAAAATAAATGAGTAATTTTAGATGTTATAAATATATAATTATAAATGTTATGTATATTAAATTATGGATATTAAGATAAATATGGTAATTTTGTGTTCTTGTCTCACTAGAAATTACTCTAAATATTAAATTTACATGAGTGTCTTTACAATTAATTCCATCAGAAAAGATATGTACCAAATTCTATAGACAATCATCACTATAATAGGACACCAAAAAAAAAAAAAATCATCACTATAATTGCTATAGATTAAAATTTTCATACTAGTCTATTATCAACTTAATATGCTTTATAATCGAAATGTTCATACTGTTCACAACTTGCAAAACAATGTGAAACACCTGTTAACTAGTAGACAGGAATGATTACAATGATGTTTGAGTTGTCTAATTTGTAAATTATGACTAAGCTAATTTGCAGTTGAAGTTATCTGCATCAATGCCCCGATTTCAAATAGAATCACAAACCATTTGAGCAATTAAAAAAAAAAAGGAGAAAAGTGAGAAAGAAAGAGAGAGGATGTCAGCTGGTATTTCTTTGCTACATACAATATACAAGGTAGACATAACAGCACTGATATCATTAGTGGGGAATAGAATCCAGAGATTTCATGAAAATCCAAAACAATATGCTTACATGTGCTGCCATGCGTGCCCATTTGTTTCCCATTTTAGCATGAAGCTCAGCAATCAACCTCTCCTCTTCTGCAGTAAATGCTCCTTTCTTTAAATTTGGTCTTAGATGATTAGCCCAACGCAATCGGCAACTTTTCCCACAGCGTAATAGACCTGAGTACTTCTGAACAGCATTCCAGTTTCCCTCCCCATGCTTATTAACATAATCGACCAACATAGCATCTTCAGAAGTTGTCCACGGCCCTTTCTTCAGAACAACACCGCCATGTCCTTCATTACTCTCATCATTCAACTGTAACCCTGACTGATCATTGGCAAGCACCTCATCTTCATTCTCATTATTCATTCTTCTCATTGTAAATAATATAGTTTCTACAAAACAATTCATAAACAGAAAAAAACCTTAAATAAAGAAAACCAGGTTAACCGAAGAAAGGTCCAAAATTTGCTTTTGAAGCCACATAATTTTGTTTTATTCAATTATCAGATTTCAAATTGGCATGGGAATAGGACAACAACCTCATCAACATAATACAGGCACATTGGTAGCAAGCGATTCAGACAATATATAAGGAAATGAGAAGTGACGTATTTTACAAAACTGTTTTTTCCCTTGTTTTCCTAGGGTATCCACTGCCAGCAGTAAAGCTTAATTGCATTACTGTTTGGACCTCAAATTAAGGGTTACCCAACTGACCCCTCCATTAACATGATTGAGGGATCAAACCCCCACCATTTGGTTAAGAACCTAGTGAGCTAACCACTCGACCACATCCTCATGGCTTTTAATAAAAACCTAATTACCACAACACTTAAATGGAAATGAAAATAATTGTATGTAAGCACCACTATGGCAGAACACCACTATGTAAGCAACACTAGTGATGCAATGAACACAAAAACATTCAATACCATCTTTCTACCTCAGAGATAAAATCTGTCTCCCCAGCAATTAATGATATTCTCCAGCATGGGCTTACCAGACCCAAAAAGAAATAAAGGAAAAATAATAGTGCATCACAACATCACATTAATCATAAACTTACCCAATTTGGATAAAAAACAAAAGCAATATATATATTGAGTTATCACAATTCACAACATGATAGTCAGCTTAAAACATGAAAACAAAATCCCCATCCCATGAAAAACTATCAAGGACAATCATACTAGTAACATAATTCATTTCTCCTACCAACCCAGAATAACTAACACTCAGTACTGTCAGGGTAATTTTATATTAACATTTATCTCATGAACAAGGTTAAACCATTAGAAAATATTTACAAGAATAGGGTCCAACTGAAGCCTCAGCCCTAGTCTACTTAACAATCATACAAATTCTTGGTTTGCAGCATGTTTCTACCTTCTTGAGAATCTAAAACTTTTAGTATAAAATTCCCGGAAAATGTCAAAGCATTCCCCGTAACAATGGATTAAACAATTCTTTTGGATTAGGAAGAAAAAAAAAGTGTCTACGTCAGGAGCCCAGAAATTATTTTTAATTGACTCAGACTATATTTATAAATAATCAAATTAATTAACTATCGGTTTCACAATTAAAATAAAGGAAAATATTCAGCAAATAAATTCTAATTTAATAATAAGAGGAGCATGAAAACAAGAAGGGGGAAAAACAAAGAACACTAGAAGACGATACCTGAAGAGGCCGCGATACGCCGACGCTAGGATCCAAAATCGATTGTTGGTTTGCGTGCCGTGCCGCAAAATCTGAAGGAACACGAATCGGAAGTTCAATTGAGCTACAAAAACTGAAGGAAAACAGTGCAAAACTGTGTCCCTGAAAATAGGCATAAACAGACATAAAGAAATGAATAATGAGCTTCAAGCTATTGCAAAAAAAGAAAGTAGCTCAAGAAAGTTGAAATTGCAGGAGGAGAACCTCAAAAGATGAAGAGTCGTATCGATTTCTGATCTTAATTTTGAGAAGACGATGAAATTGAGATTCAGTGATGAGAATTGAAGGTCGGAATTGTGAGGCGCAGGGTTCTAATTTCTAGAGGAGCTGAAAGAGGATGAGAGAGAGAGAGAGGAACATGGTGGAAAATTCACCCTAACACCATCACCAACAAACAGCAAAACACTGGTATCTGTAGATACAGAAATGGTGAAGAGATTTTCAGAGAGAGAGAGAGAGAGAGAGAGAGAGAGAGAGAGCGTGCGTTGTGTGTGTGTGTGTTTTGTGTTGGAAAGAAGAATGATGGCGAGTGAAGGGAACGAAGAAGGAAAGAGAGAGACACACAGAGAACTGAGAGAAGGGTAAAGACGGAAAGTACATTCTTTTGTCTCTCACTCTCTCCCCTTTTTCAAGGATTTTTTAAAAAAAAATTAAAAATTTAATACTTACAAATATAGAGTTACTAAGTTAAATTTTTATGAATAATTCTAGGTGAATTATGATTTAATTCAATAATTCTAATAATTTTGACCAATTAAGTGCAACTAAATAATTTATTTTTATGCTAAATAGAAAACTATTTTGGTATCAAATAGAACTTTATTTAGGTGCACTTTTTTATATTATTTAACATCGAAAGAATATTCTATTTAGCATAGAACTAAATCACTTGGTTGCACTTGGTTGGCCAAAACCACTTATTTAAATAGCATTACCCGATTTAATCAATCAAGTCCAACCAAGTTATTTATTAGGAAAATTATAGGTAACCAATAATTTATTAACTAACAAATCAGCCAATAAAAAATAGAACATCCATAATTACTGTTTATATAACATCCACAATAAAAATCATAAAACATCTGAAACCTAATACAACCATCGACCAACTTTATATTTTTTTTCTAAAAACAGAATATTCGAAATCTATAAACAGACCATCTGAAATATAAAGAAACAGAACATCTAATTTAAGTTGTTGGCTGATATTTACTGAATTTTTATTGGTTACCTAGCATTGTTATATTTATTATATATTAAAAGAAAAATTATTTTAATGTCAAATAGAATTTTATTTAGATACTATTCTTTTATATTATTTAACACTTAAATAATATTCTATTTAACATATAAATATATAATTTAATTAGACTTAGTTGGCCAAACACCTATTGTGAGGATAGCGGACTCTACGGTCACGATCTTAAACAAAGATAATGCCTCTATAGTCATAAGTTGAAATCGTGGAAAAAAGGCTATTCTATAGTCACAAGTTCCATCTGTGATAATAGACTTTCCTATTTGTTGGATGTTTTTCTTGATGGGTCAATTTCGCATATCAATTTAATATATCAAGTTTGTTAGGTCTGTTACTATTCATGGATAGTAAAATGTTACTATTCATGAATAGTAAAAATATCGATAATGCTACATGTACACTTCTTTTTGGTGTACACATCCAACCAAGTCCCAAACGAATAGATTTTTATATATACAACGAATATATTTTCATAGTTGATACGAACAGATTTTAAAACTTGTTCGTTTGCTTTTAAAAATCTGTTCGTTCTAGTAGTAAAATTTTGTTTGTGCACGAACAGAAATCTATATATACAACGAACATATTTTATAGTTGACACGAACATGTTAAAAATCTGTTCGTTTGCTTTAAAAAATCTGTTCGTTCTAG
>JASCZI010151221.1:65359-76052 GCA_036250425.1 Stylosanthes scabra
AATGAATTAAAGAGGGAATCAACAAGAAATAGCAAGTAAATCATAAAAGAATATGAACATGAACTAGAAATTGCAAGATGTAAAGATGAGCAAATTAGAAGAAGAAACTAGAATTGTATTAATTAAAGAGAGCAAGTATTCAACAATTAAACACAAAACAATTAATAAAAGAAGAGTTTGGTTGGTGATGGAGTTCCTAGAGATGAAGAACAAGAAGAGAAACTAGAGAGAAAATGAGAGAGATGAAGAACTCTCCCAAAAATCTTCTAAAACTATTCTAAGGCTAAAATTGATGAAATGAGAAAATGTGTGTTGTGCTTCAGCTGTTCCTCCCCCATATAGGTCGAATTGGGCTTGAGAAATGGATGGGCCATGGCCCGGAAAAGTGAAATCCCCAAAATAGCCTTTATTTAAGTGAATTCTGCCGTCGCCGCGCGGGCGCGCCACCTCTTTCAGGCGGGCGCGCGAGGTCCTTGTCTTGGGCGTTACGAAATGGGGTGGCGTGGGCGCACCATCTGGGTCGCGTGGGCGCACCATCTGGGTCGCGTGGGCGCGCCACCAATGGAAACTTCCATATTAAGGAAAGGAGGGCGCGGGTGCGCCATCTTGAGTGTGTGGGCGCGCGGTCGACGCTGAGTTGGGCTTTTTTTGGCTTTTTATCCATTCTCCTTGCTTCTCTTTTTTTTTTAGCTTCCCTTGGGCTCTTCTTCTACACTTTGGGCCTGAAATCCACCAGCAAACACATCAAGGCACCAAGTGGGAGAAGATTCAAACAATTTGCATACTTGGAATCTAATTTAACAAATTAATCAATTAAGGACATAATTATGCAAGAGATGGAAAACCTTGGTCAATCACTAGCAAATATGTGGAAAAAGTGTTGATGAGGGTATCCTTTTAAGAATGAAATTATCGTCAAAAACCTCCTCATCATTCACCCCCTCGACACCATTCGCACTCCAAGTCACATACTCCGCCTCGGAGACGTCAACGTAGCCCACCTCGACGAAGACGTCATCAGAGTAACTCGGATGACCAAGGTTCATCCTCGGATGACTCTCGTGAAGCGAAGCGAAGGCCCGCTCGTCATTACAAAAGAACTAGAGACTGAGAAAAGACGCCCCCGTTGACGAACATACTCCATTCTCGATTCGGATCCTCAAAATTCAGCTTCCCAAAGGCTTTGTCAAGCCAACGGACATGAAATATGACGGATCAACCGATCCTGACGTCCACCTCAATGATTTTGAGCATCGGATGATCTGCGAAGTCAAGTGCCAAGCCTTCTCGGTGGCCTTGACTGGATTAGCCGCACAATGGTTTACGTCCCTACCAGCAGGTTCTATCTCCACCTATTCCGAGATAAGGGATCTGTTCCTCAATGAATTCACGATGAGCATCGACAACAACAAGTACTCGATCAATCTCCTCGCTGTAGTCCAGAAGCCTACCGAGACCACGAGGAAATACATCGAGAAGTTTAATGCCGAGTACAAAACTATCGACGAACTCGTTGATGGAGTGGCAAGTTTATGCCTGACTAACAGCCTTGCCAATGACGACTTTAGGAAGCAATTAACCACCAAGCCTGTATGGACTCGAAAGGAGATGCATGCAAAAGCAAAGGAGTTCATCCACCACGAGGAAGTCAATCGGGTGGTGGCAGCTACTAAAAGTTAACAAGCCCAAACGACTTCCCGAGGTAACGCCTCAACGGCGCACCCAAGGGACAATCAACTAGATTAAGGACATAGGGGAAACCCTAAGTTCGCAAAACAGAAGTATGATCATTACACCCCGCTAATAGCCTCGATCACAGAGGTATACCAACAAGTCGCAGATAAAGGCATCTTAGCTCGGTTCAGACCCTTACGAGGAAGGACCCAAAATGGCAAAAAAAAGACCCTGTTTTGTGATTACCACCAAGGATACAGACACAAGGCGCAAGACTGCTATGATTTGAAGGATGCCATTGAATAAGCTATCCGGGAGGGAAAATTGAGTGAGTTCATCCAAATTATTCGGGAACCTCAAAACGCCGGACGAGAACGGTCAGAAGGACCAGAAACCCCTCAAAACCTCCGAGATACTGACGAATCGATCACAATAGTTTCTGTGATCACCGGAACAAGCCACACTAAAAGGTCCAAATCGGCCCACAAGAAGGATCTCAAAATTCTGTCAACTGTACGCAGTGCCCCTCCACGGATCCCGATGATCACGTTCAATGATAAGGACCTCGAACACGGGGTAGCTGATTCCGACGCACCAATGTAATCTCGGCTGGCGTCGGACCCGGGCTAGTTCGGAGAATCCTAATTGATACAGGAGCAGATTCCAACATCATGTTCTGATATGCCTTTGATGTGTTGGGATTCAAAGATCATCACCTTAAAACGCATCAACCAGGAGTTATGGGACTCGGCGACCACTTCATCAAACCTGACGGAAGGATCGAGCTTCCGATTTCCATTGGAACCGGACCCTGCTGAAGAACGGTGATGGCCGAATTTGTCGTATTGAAGGATTTAACGGCCTACAACGTTATCCTGGGCAGAAAGACAATCAACGACTTTTCTGCTGCCGTATTCTCTAAGTTTCTGATGATGAAATACGAGACAGATTTGGGTGAGGTCGAAACCCTCCACGGTGATCGTGTGATGGCCGAAAAATGCAACCATAACAGCCTTGCTCTACGATCCAAATCCAGAGATGCTTCCGGTATCTACCTAGCTGATCTTGACGCTAGAGTAGAAGAACAACATCGGCCAAACTGGGATGGAGATATGGAGAAGATTCAATTCTGAGATTCCTTAGAACGCCATACGTTATTGAACCGAAATCTACCCTATGAACTCAAGTAATAACTTTCGGAATTCCTCAAAAGGAACGGAGACCTCTTTGCCTTCACTCCAACCGACATGTCGGGAATTGACCCATCGGTCATGTCACATTCCCTTGCCATCGACCCTAATGACCGCCCTGTTGCTCAACGCAAGAGACACATGTCAGATGAAAGGGCCGAGAAGTCAAAAAACAAACCAATGCACTCCTTGAAGCTGGGTTCATCCGAGAACTACCTTACTCCACTTGGTTGGCGAATGTAGTCTTGGTCAAAAAGGCTAACGGAAAATGGCGAATGTGTGTCGACTACTCCGATCTAAACAAGGCTTGCCCAAAAGACGCATTCCCACTTCCCAACATTGACGGACTAGTAGATGCCTCTTCCGGCTACCAATACCTCTTCTTCATGGATGCTTACTCAGGTTACAATCAGATCCCAATGCACAAACCTGACGAAGAAAAATGGCGTTCATCACGCCAGATGGGACTTACTGCTATATGGCCATGCCCTTTGGTTTGAAAAACGCCGGTGCAACATACCAGCGATTAGTGACGAAGATCTTTAGAGATCTCATAGGTCGAAAGATCGAGATATACGTAGACGACATGTTGAAGAAGTCAAGGCAACCTTATTTCCGACCTTCAAGAAGTCTTCGAATCCCTCCGACGATACAAGATGCGTCTAAATCCCTTGAAGTGTACCTTCGGCATGGAAGCTGGAAAATTCCTAGGCTTCATGATAACGCAGAGAGGAGTTGAAGTTAATCCGAAGAAATGTGAGGCAATCTCCAGCTCCCTAGCCCAACCAACCTAAAAGAGGTTCAGCGGCTGAACGGCAAGCTAAGAGCCTTATCTCACTTCCTCGGAGCATCGGCAAGGAACGCCTTACCCTTTTTCAGGCTAATGAGAAAAGGAATCGACTTTAAATGGACCCCGGAATGTGAAGAAGCATTCCTTAAATTTAAATCCATCCTGTCGGAGCCCCCAGTCCTTTCGAAGCCAATAAACGACGAACCACTGTATATTTACCTATCCATTACGTATGAATCCATCGCAGTGGCGTTAGTAAGAGAGGATGAAACGGGAACTCAAATGCCGGTGTACTTCATTAGTCGAGTCCTGCATGAAGCCGAACTCAGATATACTAAAATCAAAAAGCTGGCATACACGCTCCTTGTCTTGGCAAGATGACTTGGGCAATACTTCCAAAGTCACACCATTGTCGTAAGAACCGACCAAGCCATCCGAAGCATACTCCAGAAGCCGGACCTGGCAGGACGGATGCTAGGATGGGCTGTTGAGTTGTCACAATTTGATATTCAATTCCAACCTAGGACAACCATTAAGGCACAAGCAATGTCTGATTTCCTGGCAGAGATGATAATTCCAGATGCAAACTCAAACCGGGATGCCGATTGGAAGTTACACATAGACGGCTCGTCCACAACAACCTCAGGCGGTGCAGTGGTTATCCTTGAGAGTTCAGTCGGAGTCATGTTCGAACTATCAATCCGATATGACTTTCCAATTTCAAATAACCAAGTTGAATACGAAGCTTTACTAGCCGGATTAACCCTAGCTCAAGAAGTGGGAGCCCGAATCTTAGAGGTGTGTATTGACTCCCATGTAGTGAGTTCCCAGATAAACGGAACCTATCAAGCTAAGGACGCACTCCTCCAAAGATACCTAGCAAAGGTCAAGACGATGATAGAGACCTTCGATAAGGTGGTGATAACACACGTTCCCAGATAACAGAACGCAAGAGCCGACCTCCTGTCCAAACTTGCCAGCATGAAGCCAGGATGAGGAAACAACTCCGTAATTCAAAGGACGGTGAAAGAACTATCGATATCTGTGTTGGAGGTAAATTGCCTCACGATATCCGAAATAGCAACATGGATGACTCCAATCCAGAACTATCTTGAAGAGGGAACCCTTCCCAATGACCCTAAAGAAGCCAAAAAAGTTAGAACAAAAGCTGCCAAATTCGTCGTGGTCTCGGGACAATTATACGAAAGAGGTATAGATCTGCCACTTCTGAAATGCCTCAACCCGTCTCAAGTTGATTATACCTTACGGGAGGTTCATGAGGGATGCTGTGGCCAGCACATCGACGGCAAATCCTTAGCTCGGAAACTCATACGGGCTGGCTACTACTGGCCGAATATGATGAAGGATGCAGTGAAATTCGTCCGAACATGTGAAATGTGCCAACTCTATGTAGATTTCCACCAAGCACCCCCATAAAAAAATGACGCCAATTTCGGCAGACAGACCTTTTGGCACATGGGGAATTGACCTCGTTGGGCCCTTCCCATCAGCTCCCGGCCAATTAAAATACCTTATTGTCGCTATCGATTACTACACGAAGTGGATCGAAACAGAACCCTTGGCCACCATTACGGCAGTACGATGCTGGAAATTTATATGGAAGCAAATCAGCACCCGATTTGGAATCCCTCGATTCTCATCACGAATAACGGGACCCAATTAGCGGATAAGAAGTTTAAAGAATCAGCTGAGGAGTTCGGGATTAACCAACGTTTCTGCTCGGTAGAACATCCCCAAGCAAACAGCCAAGTCGAGTCAGCAAACAAAATCCTTGTCAAAAGTCTGAAGAAACGACTCGACGACGCTAAAGGTCTTTGGGCGGAAGAACTTGCATCCGTCCTCTGGTCCTATCAGACAACCACCTAATCATCAATGGGAGAAACGCCTTTCCGGCTAACCTATGGGGTCGACGCCATTATTCCTGTTGAGCTCGGCGAACCTAGCCCACGATTACTCCTCGGCACAGAGGACGTCACGACAGATCGGAACCTAATCGATGAGGTTCGATCCGAAGCTCATCTAACAGAATTGGCCTTAAAACAAAGAATGAGTGCTAGGTACAACAAAGGAACCGTATAAAGGCACTTCAAGGTCGGAGACTTGGTCTTACGACGGAACGATATCGGACCACCAACGCCGGGTGAAGGCAAGCTAACCCCGAATTGGGAAGGACCCTATCGTGTAACCACGGACCTCAGCAAAGGGGCTTATAAGCTAGAACGACTCAACGGAGGTAAACTCCCAAGGAGCTGGAACGCCACCAACCTCCGATGGTTTTTCTCTTAAAATTCCCTTGCCTTTCTCTTATGTTATTTTTTCTACTCCAATAATAGGATAGTAGCGATTTTACTTTACCAACACTTGTGCTTTCCTTTTTTTATTTTAACTAGTCGGGTACTCTTTTCCCTATCCAAGGTATCCTACTCTGGGAGGTCGGAAGGTTTTAACGAGGCCCAAAAAATTTCAATAAAGTCCATTCTTTTACTTACGACTTTACGATCGACGTGCCACTTTCGGCTACAATCAAAATTTACCCGGCCAAACCAAAAATGGCACCAAATTTTACCTTTCTTAGTTATAACGTTTGAAAGAAAAAACAATAAACCTCAGAACAACGGAACTGATCACTCCACCTCCAAATAACTTAGAACAAAATCAAACATTATTCCATCCAAAGTCTTAACGCCCTATCTTCATCCAAACAAAGAAAAATGGAAAGCAAACGAGATGGAGAAAATGGAATAAATCGGCAAGGGATAATTAAAACGCCAAAATGACAATCCTTAACTTGGCCAAAATATTCATAAAGGATAAAAGGGGATCCAACCCGGTTAGAGCACGGCACGTCGGAACCCCTAAACGATGTCTATACACTTAATCAAATTCAGTGTAGTGAAAGTCCGACCCGGTTAAACACGGTACGACGAACTCCCACATATTCACCAAACACTTAGCAAAGTCTTAAAAAGTTAGAAGATGAAGATCCGACCCGGTTAAACACGGCACGACGGATCTTCACAAAATAACTATGAAACAAAAATTCAAGTGTTTTTACACAAACTAAGAAGGAGACTTAAGCTTGCGGAGGAGGATCCACAATCTTCCCATCCACAATCTCCTTCCAAGCCCTAATCAACGAAACATCAAAGTCTGGGGCCAACAACAGGATTTGATCCTTCAGAGCATCTTCGGTCGCCTTCACTGAATCACCAGCTATCTTGATCAGCTCTTGACGACCTTCCTTTGCAGCAACCAAAGAAGACTCCGCCTTGTCGGCTCAAGACTTCTCCTCCAAAAG
The DNA here is from genome assembly GCA_036250425.1 of Stylosanthes scabra. Lineage (NCBI taxonomy): Eukaryota > Viridiplantae > Streptophyta > Magnoliopsida > Fabales > Fabaceae > Stylosanthes > Stylosanthes scabra. The sequence continues at coordinate 72,333 of JASCZI010151221.1, forward strand.
CTTCTGCTTCACGGACTCAAGATCAGCTAGCAAGCTGACCTCCCGATCCTTCAAACGTTGGTTCTCAGAATCCTTCTCCTTATTCACCCGCAAGGCAACCTCCAGGTCCTTTTCTACTTTGGACTTTGTTGCCTCCGCATCAACCTTCCCCTATCCGCATCGGCCTCCGTTGGTCCAACTGCTTCAATTCCCCGATCAATTGAGTACAACGGCGTTCCCATTGATCGGCCATGGTCAATCGAGGTTCGACCGACTTCAAGATCGTTACGAAACGAAGCATAGCCACTGAACCCAACAGATACTTTCCATCAGGTCATAATCACGAAGGGCTTCTAGAGCATGAGGACCTAGAAAATTTCTCTCAATAAACCCCGATGCATCGAAGGACCGATCTATGGGGCAGAAATCTCGTTGAGAACCATCAGAAATCCTTGGCCTCTTCTGAGCGGAGGTCGTCTCGTCGTTACCCCGCTTCCCCAAAGGAGAAGAAGGAATGATTTCAATCTGTTGTTCCGGCCCTTCCTCCCGAATCGGAGAAGAAACCTCCAGACGGGTACCGGCTCCTTCTTCGACGTTAGACGAACCACCACCCTTCGGGACGGACAACGACGTCTGACCACTTGAAGGACTCGAAAAACTTAAACCCTGAGGGTTTGCTTACATGACCTGACGGAGGAGCGCCAAAGTCTTGTTCTTTCCGGCCATCTCCACTGAAACAAAGTAATATAAGGTGAGATAGCCAAAAACGAACAGTCAAAAAATACAAAGGAAGTGAAAAACTACATACGAATTGCCTCCCTGGAACGTTTGGGATTCCCCAACACTGCCTTAGGTTTCAAATGATGTTTGGAGAAAAGCCACAACAAGATATCAGTCCTATCCCTTTGATCCTCGTTTAGCTTTTTATATGTGACGGGGGTATAATTTAACCCCGCGTCCTTACTCCAATTGGACGGAAATTGGCCGGCATCCCGCTCTAGAGTGAGCCAAAAAGGAGGATGATCTCCGACGGGAAATACCTTGATATAACGACCCTTAAAATCGTGGAAGGATTCTTCGTTCAAGCCAAAGATCCTCCGGTATTTCCCAGGACGGACAGACATGTACCCCTTCTTGGACTTACCCTCAGCGTTAGGGGAAAAAACGGTAAAAAGATAGAGGAAGACTTCCGGGTCTTGTGGGAGCTCCAAGTACTTCGTCACCAATTCAAAACACCGAATCGATGACCAAGCGTTCGGGTGGAATTGAGACGGAGCAACGAAACAACGATGAAGCAACCATTGTTGGAATGAAGAAAAGGGTATGCGAACCCCAAACTCGGTGAACATCACCTTATTCACCTACAACCAATGGGAAACTCGGGGATGCTCCAAATTGAGCTCGTACACCCTCTCTCCATGGCGAGGAAGCTCAACCCGGTAATGTCCTTCCTACTCACTGCCGCCACAAATAACACTGGAACTCTTCAGCTCCTTTAAATACTCCTCCGTAAGAGTTGTAGGGCTCCCTAGAACATCACGGGTAACCTAGTTGTACAACGAATTTGGTTCGTGAGGCATTTGAGCCTACTCAACTTCACGAATAGGCCGGTTAGGATCATCCCCTTGAACTTCAGCCATTTGACCTATTTCGGGAAGAAAGACGATTTAGTCAAAACATGAAAACTGGAAAAACAAGTCGGTCAAAATGAAAATTGTCAAAATCCAGTTCTTCCCAGAAGACAAATGGTAGAAGAAAAAAGGGAGAAGAAGATCCCAAAGGTCACGAATAAATAGCACATAAGGATGAAGAAGATGAGAAGAAAGCTTACCAAACAAAGTCGAAAATAATGTCCTCCTTCAAGGTTTTTGGAAACGAGAAGAGTGGGAAAAGAGAAAAGAGGAAGAACTCAAGAGAAATGAGAAAGATGAAGTGGAGAAACCGGCTCCACCTGCATCCCAACCATTTATAGAGAGATCGGAAAAAACCGATTTACCCCCACTTTGAAGGAGTTAATAAGGGACAAAAGGGGGATTTCACCAAGCATTTAACTCCCAACTCTCTCTCCCACGTGCTCGAAAAGACCAAGCGTCAGCGGTCAATTCGAAGCGTCATATTTCAGAAGCCTCTGCGAAATGACACCTCGACCAGCGATTTCAAAAAAGAACGATGAGCGACCAACCTCGGAACGTCGTTACCCAAAGCGAAGATCCCTGGTCACGAACTAACAAAACTCGAAAAGGTCGGATCCTCTGACCTTCCGAGCTTGGGGGCAACTGTTTCGGGTATTGGGCTCGCCTAGCCCAAGTCCATAACCGGCCTCCCTTACATCGGTCCAGAGCCATCAACACGGCCCACTCCCCTTCGGATCCAAAAAAGGGGCCTATAGCATTAATCATCGAATCCACACGAGATAAAGATAATATCTGAATCAATTTCTTACGGATTCACTCCCTAAATAATAAGGATCACATCGAGTATATAAAGGGGAGATCAACTCTCCCCCAGGTACGCCTTCTAAACCTACCCAATTGTTGTGCTCTTAAAGGCTCCCAAATCCTTATTTGGTGATCCTTCCGTAGCACGCTATCAATCACTCATATAAACTCTCAGCCTTCTTCCTTGGCACCTCCGGTTACTCCGGAAGTCCCAAACCCCTTGAAGGTACATTCTGTATAGTAACAGCAAACATTACTACTAATGGGCTGTGTGGGCCTAGTTTGTGTATTCTCCGGTCCAAAAGTAAGGTTGGATTTTGTTTGTTGATTGGGTGAAAATGGGTTGGTATTTAGTGTAAGTCTTTTGTTCAATGGATTTTCTCATGATAATGTCATCAGTGATCCTCAACTCTCAGATTATAAAAAAAAGGGGATGTTGTGATTAGTGGAGAGTGAGTTTACTTGGATTGTGGACTGTTTATACAGCGGATAAAACTAAAGCATGTGATAATGTAATGAAGTTATATTGGCGCTTAGTTTTGATCTTAAAAAATGGCGCTATTTTTGTAAGTATGAGTATGGGGTATAAATTATTTTGTCTCATTCAGATTGTTGTGTATTTGTTTCGAAAAGAAAACCATTCTAAAATTACAAATTAAGTATATAGTGGGAAAGAAAGGAAAATTTTTTGGAGAAAGCCATCGCTGTAGAAGACATGGCTAAAAAAGCTATTGTGAGTGGTGGGAATATTCTGGTTGATCGTGTTGCTGATGTGCATGCCAAGATGCTTAGTTGGAATTGTTAGTCGATAAGCACAACACTCAAGAGGGGGGTGAATTGAGTATTTAAACAACAATGATAAATTTTTGCGGAAATATAAATAACTTTGAATACAAATGACTCAAGTGTTTTGCTTAGTATGTTTCCAACGGCGTAAGGCGGAACTTTCGTTCTTACAAGGATCTTTTAGTTTGCAATTACTCTTGTGAAATATAAATAACTTGAATATAAAAGATGAAGGATAGTAATACAATACACAATTTATAGTGGTTCGGCAAAACTCGTGCCTACGTCCACTTCTTTCTCAATTCACAATTGAGAAGTTCCACTATCACCAAGCTTGAAGGTGCTTGATAAACCGTTTACAACCTTGAATATTAGATCCTAACACCTCACAATCTTATGATAAACCACTCAACTCGAAGTAATCACAACTTCAAGAATTTACCTTGAGTGTTTATCTAATTGACTATAGTGTTTAATCTCTCAACTCAACAATAAGAGAATCAATCTCTTATCTTAC
>JASCZI010151222.1:45310-63589 GCA_036250425.1 Stylosanthes scabra
TATGACATAAGGTACTTGTTCAAACTCTACATACAACTCGATCACAGACGCATGTGCCATGTTTTCTAAATAGATTGAAATCATTTGTTGCAGACTCACATCATCCACAATGGACATTGTTTGAAACTGTATAAATCCCCCGAATACTAAAACCGGACGCCTATATAACATACTTTTCACAACTTTCATTACATTAGTCTCCACATTTTGACATATCACACTTTTAAGCTCTTCGAATAATATCATAGGATGAACAACAAAAAAACATGGATTATCACACATAAATATTATACCCCTGCAGTATGAGATACAATCTGACCATTATAATACACCTTCATATGAACTTCCATCACCCTTTTAATTTAAATGAGCAAAATCCAAAAATAAATTTTTGGGGCAAGACACTTACATTCAACACAGAGAACAAGTGAAAACAAAACACAGATAGCAAGCGAAATCCAAGCTCGAAGATGAAGGCAAGTAACAAGAGCAGTAATTCATATTGGAATTTTTTTTTTATTTATTCCCTCAAACAATGCGTCATGGACGCATTGCAATACCTGACAAAATTTTTCTCTCCCTTCAATGCGTCAATGACGCATTCCCTGGCCTTCTAACACAAAAAACAAGGCTCATATTGTGATAAATCACCAACCTAAACCAATATTTATGCATTTTCCCAATTTCTTTTCAATATTCAAAAAAAGACCCCGCAAGTAGATATTCTAAATGCACAAAATGAAGTGTAATAGCATTTATGCTGGGTTCCATTTTATATATTAATTATTTTTTGAAAAAAGAAAAACAATTTTATCTATCTATTTATTTATTTAATTTATTTATAATGTGTCACTTTTCTTTTTGGTAGAATATAATGTATCACTTATATAGCTTATCATTATTTTGTTGACATCTTCTATTGGTTTGAATTTAATTATTCAGACGTAACATGATTATTTGGTAGATCTAGAAATTCGTGATGTGTTATTACAAATCTAATTTAAATATCTTTACTGTTTCATGTTACAACAAGGTATTTAGTCCACGATAATGTTATGCGTATATTTATTTCTGTCGACCAAATTTAATCAAATCATTTATTTTTATATTAAATAAAAGATTATTTTAATATTAAAAATAATATAAAAAATATTGTCATAATAATTTTTTATCGAAATTATCTTCTATTTAACATATAATAAATAATTTGATTAATCTTAGTTCAATAGAATAAGAGTACAAATAAAATTATTATTTAGTCAATATTATACATATAATGAACCGATTGAAGGCAAAATAATAAATACAATAGTACGTAGAGTTTAATTTCTGATACTTAAGTTTAATAAGTATATACATAATGTTAAGAAGTTTACATAATATACCTAAATTCACATATATGTCTAAATTTTATTATTACTGATTTACACAAAAAGAAGCCTTTATACATTGTAGAAACGGATTTAACTTTCCTATTTAATATTTATAGTTATATATCATTAAAAATGTAATAATTATTCTAAATGCATGCAAAAAATAAGATATAATAATAATAATTGATTCACGTCCAAAAAACATATAATAATGATTGATTATATTAATAATTATTGATTACGATATATATATCACTCTTTTTTCTAATTATATATGCTAAATTCTGATGAAGTTATATATAGTTGTCTTCATGTTGCTTTTATTTGTAATTTTTGAGGCATTTTAACTTATGATGATCAATTTTGTAGTGCGTTAGTGATGAACGGTTAATGGCCGTTGAGTTGAGTTTTGTTAATGAAGAATTCTTTTTACAGATAAAATTTTAAATTTTATTATAATAAATGAAAACTTGTTCTTTAGTACAAGTTACATACCTTTGTTGCTTTTTCTTTTTTTTTTTTTCTCTATACATTTGTCACGATGTAGAAGAAATCGAAACTTTCGTACACTACAATAAATTCGACAAATACCGGCGGCTTATTAACGACGGTTGAATAATCCGCCGCAAAAATCATTAAAATTGTCCATTTAGGGGCGGTGGTTTACCATATTTGGCGGCGGCTTGAAAGAAACCGCCGCGAAATAGATGAGTTTAGTTGTGGCTAATGCAGGAACCGCCGCGGAACGGATGAATGATAGGAATACAATGGCAGTTGGTACAAGAACCACCGTAAAAAGAATAAGTGGCAGGAATATAGCGGCAGTTGAGTCCGAAACCAACGCAAAATGTATTTTTGTTTATTTAACATTTTTAACTTAGATTCCAATTTATTAAAAATTATAATAAAAGCATTAAATGATAAAAATAATATGAAAAAGGACATTTGTACCCCCGACCATTTTTAAACTAGTACAAATGTACCCTCGATTTTTGAGAAATAATAGAGGGCCCCTCACCTTTGAAAAAACAAGACTATTATACCCCTCTGTTGGTCTGACTCGCCAGATGGCAACGGAAAGTGCTTGTGTGATTGAAACGGATTTTGTTTTGACTCAATGGTGTCTAGCGTGGACTCATTCTCGCTTCCTATGTTCCAAACAATGTTGTTTCTCCCCAAATTGTGAAGCTCATATGCAATAGCAAAAACGAAGTCGTTTCTCCTCTCATCCGTTCCCAAAAAAACCCCATATTTGCAGTGTTATTGCACACTCTGTATATGAGCTTCATAATTTGGATAAAAACCATGTTTTGGACATATGAAGCAAGAATGGGTCCACGCTAGACACCATTGAGTCAAAATGGGATCCGTTTCAGTCACATAAGCATTTTCCGTTGTCATCTGGCGAGTCAGACTAACAGAGGGGGTATAATAGTTTTGTTTTTTCAAAGGTGAGGGGCACTCTAGTATTTCTCAAAAGTTGAGGACACATTTGTACTAGTTTAAAAAGGTTGTGGCACAAATGTCCTTTTCCCAAATAATATTTCACGTCATTCAAATCTAATTAATTAAAAAGTGATCTTCGATTTTTACGGCTAACAAAATATTTTTTATAAATAATAGATAAAATATAAACCATAATTGAATAAGTCATCTTAATAAAAATATCAATAATTTAATATATAATTAGTAGCACTATATGTATTGAATGTTGAGTTAGCTTGGTGGAGTTGAAGGCATGCTGAAGGAGCTTGGAATACCACTTTGTCCCGAGTTCAAATCTCTCCCAAGAAACTTTCAGAATTAATGATTAAAAGAGGAGGCTTCTTAGTGTGGTCCACCGACGATTCAACAGCACCATGGAAAAGCGCGGTTCACAAGTCTCAATCGCTAATTTGTAGTCGGTTTAATGAAAACCAGTTTGTTTTCAACCAGTGACATTTAGCGGTGGTTCTTAACCCGCCACAAAATGCATCGCCACCTTATTTTGTGTTTCGCGGCCGCTGTGCCAGCGGTTGTGAAAAGCGCTTCAAAACCGTTTAGAAACGCCGTTATAGGCGGTGGTTGGATAACCGTCACAAAACCGTTTGGCGGCGGCTAAAAACCACCGTGAAACAACAAAAAAACCGCCGCTAAGTTTTGCCTTTCTGTGTAATATTTTAAAAAAAATTAAATTCTTATAAAATTGTAACAGTTTCAAATAACTTCAGTTAAAAGCAGTAGCGGTTACAAACCGTCACAAATAATTTTACCCCCTTATGGTAATTATTCTGGTGATTGACCACAAAACGACTTAGCAGCCCTAGCCCCATATAGCCGCACTTGGGTATGCATTTGTTTAACTCTTTGGCGAAGGTTAAAAACTGCCACAGAATCCCTATAAGTGCTACAATATGTTGGTGATGAAATAGTGATTTTATACATTACTTTAAAACTTTCGTTTTATTTGAATCACTATTAGAAACATGTTTATTACCAATGGCATTATCACGACCAAGGTGTCGATAATATATTTTACCGACGGTCGTGATGTTAGTAATAAACCGTCGAACAATCTTTAGTCAGTAATTGAATCTCATGAATATTATTTCGCGAGACTCAAACATGGAATCAATATATTTTTTATTAGGTAAATTGAAGATATTTAGTTAATATTGCAAAAATTAATTTTGAATATGAATTATATCCACTAATATGTTTCAAAAACCAAATTAGGGTTTATGTATGTGCTTCTTCTTATGAAGCAAAACAGCTTTGACGACGGTGGCAAGGCATCCGATCGGCAACAAATATATAGTTGTGTGTTTACTACAGATGTTGCATTGTAGATGAGTTAGAGATAGAGAAAATGGATAGATAAGTTTTTTTGGGGAAAAAAAACACATTTCAAATACGACAATCATACAATACTTATCTGATATACGTGTTTTTTGTGTTCTAATTGTGTCTTAATAAAAAATAAAAATATTTTTCTAGACACATTTGGACACATTCAAATATAATTATGTGTTAGTATATTCAATTTTATTTTTAATCTATATTCTTAGTATGTGTTTAGAAATAGTGTATATTATTATGTATCAAAACATAAAATTACTTTAAATATTTTTATAATTAAAATTACATTAAAAATATTGAAAAATATTATCATAATTTGTATTTTAGTATTAATAAATATAAAAAATTATTACAATTTATTAAAACATACTTTATATTTTATATATAGAATGTGTGCCCATGTTTTAAAAAAAAAAATTGGAATAATTAGTATGTTTGCTTGTCTCGTATTATGTCATGTATTATGTCAGTAGTGTTCATAGATAAAATCACAAATAATAAATATCAGTAAATTCACTCTAAAAATATGAGAATAAAAGTAATCCCCAAAATATAATATTTTGCATTTTTCTACCTCCTTTTATATATTAGTCAATATATTTTACCAAAAAGTATGATAGTCATTAAACGTAACTGATTGCTTATTTTATTTGCAGTATTTATTTGAGACTTTCATTGTTTTCTAAGCAAAACTGAGTTGTAGTGTGTGCGTGTGTTCAGTAAATCAAGAATAGTAGCTAAACAAATGAAGGGACCAAACAGACAAAACTAAAAAGGTACTTCGACTTCTCACAAGATTCACCGATTCTTAAGCATCTAAGAACTCATCATGATTAGGGCTATGTTTTCGAACTGCATTATTTTTCATAACAATCATGTATATTCGTGAGATCCATATGTATAAATTATTTTAACATCTTATTGTAATGTTTTATCTTACCTTCAAAATATGATCATAGTGCCCATGTGATTTTGGATCCCAAAAAGGAGTGTTTGGTAGTACACATGCAAATTAAAAGTCAAACACCTAAATTCACCATCTAATTATTAGGTGGCATAATTATTACAAATAAAGTAATATTTTTGTCCCATCAAAGATGTCACTAGCATTAAAACGATCTATTTATATCCCTAAAATTTTATAATAGTATGGGTCTTATCCTACAATTAAGAAATAATGCTAAAATTAACAAACGAAACCATCCACGTAGTTATTAGTTAAGAGCAAAAGTGTTATAAAAAGAACATACATGACGCTCGCGCCCATTATTACCTTCACTATATGTAAATATATTTCAATAATTATATATTTATACACAACCAAGCATTTTGGTAACCAAGTCCAATCAAGTTTTATTTTATTCACGCGCTTTTCAATCTTTGTCATTATAGTTTTTTTTTCCTCAACACATCAAGAAGAAGAAGACGACGAGGACATCGAAGACAACGACGATGACGACAACAATGACAGCGACTACAACGGTGACGACGACGACGACAACGACGATGATAACAGTGGCAACAACGACGACGACGAGTGGCAAGAAGATGAAGAGAGAGGAGGAGGAGGATGAGGAGGGGGTGGAAGAGGAGGAGGTGAAAGAGGAGGAGGTGAAAGAGGAGGAGCAACAGCAGCAGCAAAAGAAGAAGAAGAAGACTAAAATATTGATTTGTGTGTTTTGACATTGTAATTGTATGAATGTGAATCAATGTAAATCAATATTGATTTTGGATCAATGTGAGTGTTGTTGAAAATCCAATTCAGTTTTTATATATGAAAATCCGTTTCTGTTTTAATTCAAAATGCGTTTCTACTTTAATTCAAAATCCGTGAAAATCCAATTCAGTTTTCATATATGAAAATCCGTTTCTATTTTAATTCAAAATCCATTTCTGTTTTCATTCAAAATCTATTTCTGTTTTCATTCAAAATCCGTTTGTGTTTTCGTGACCCAAAGTCACGCCTAGGCGTGGGTGGGTTCATCACCAAATCCCTTTCTATTTTCATGAAAATCTGTTTTTATTTTAATTCAAAAGCCGTTTATGTTTTCGTGACCAACATCACCCTGGAGCTAAATAAGACCACGCCTAGGCGTGGCTTCATCAACAAATTCGTTTCTGTTTTCATGAAAATCCGTTTCTGTTTTTCATGCAAATTCGTTTCTGTTTTCGTGAAAATCCAATTCAGTTTTAGTTCAAAATTCGTTTCTGTTTTCATTTAAAATCCGTTTCTGTTTTCATATTCAAAATCCGTTTCTATTTTTCTAGAATATCCAATTCAAATTTTCATCAACAACAACACCAACAACAACAACAACGTAACAATGGAGGAGGAAGAAGAAGAGGACGAAGAAGAGAAAGAAGAAGAAGGAGAAGAAGAAGAAGAAGAAGAAGAAGAAGAAGAAGAAGAAGAAGAAGAAGAAGACGACAGCGATGATGACAACAATGATGATAGCGGTAACAACGACGAAGACAATGATGACGGCTGCTGCGACGACGACGACAACAACAACAAGAAGAAGGAGGAAGAGGAGGAAGCGTTATCAGAAACGAGAGAAGAAGAAGGAGAAGGAGACGAGGCGTGTGTTTTGACTTTCCTTATGTGAGAATGGTTATTTTTTGCTTGGTTGGACTTAGTTGTGATAAATACTTGAATATGCAGCATTACTGTATATATTTTTTTTAAATCGTTTGTACTCGTGTCTATTATTATCCTCACTATATAATACAAGGAGAAAAAAAGAAATAGAAAAGTACATAATGTTTCTTTTCGCTCACCAAAAAATCTATTATTATTAAGTCATTAAGTGTGATAATCATGGATGATGCATCTTGTAAATTGTTAGTTGGTCAATTTTGTATTTAATTAGAAGAGAAGATAGATATTGGGATCAATTCTAATAGAGTTGATAGTAGAATATAATTAATACAATTTTAAAATATTAAGAACATAAATATGATGTTTTAAACGTTAAAGATATTTTTAATATTTATTTCGAAAGTTGAAGACAAAAATGATATTTTACCCTACTTATTATGAACACCAAATAGTTGATTAATTAGTAAGCAAATTGTCAAGTGAGTTTTTTAAATAAAATAAATAAATAATCTTGGGATCAAGAGGCATAATCACTTTTTCTTTTTCTTTTTTTAAGTCAAATGAGTTGACTTTTAGTTAATGAATTCCGATGAAAAATTGGAAAAAGAAAAATATGTCGGTATTTTTTTTTGTTTTAACCTAGATTAGGCTTTTTTTTATTAATGTGAAACACTTTTATGGGGAATTAACATATTGTTTTACTTGATTTGATGCTGAAGATTGGCTTATTTATCTAGCTTTGTTCGTAGCGTTCACATGCAAAATCATAGTTTTCGATATTCATTCCTTTGTAAAATTTTATGTACGTTTTGGACACAACCTTAGTACCTGAAAGGAGACAAACAGGAAAAGAAAAAAAAAATATGATGAAACCGATGGGGATTGGGGACCCAAATCTCTTGCTTGACAAAGGTTAATTAAACTACTCTTTGTATTTTAGAGATGTTTAATCTTCGTAGTGTCAATGAGTTCATATAATATAAAGAGAGACATATTTTTTTTTATGATATGCATATATTTTATCAACAAAAGCTAAAAATTAAAAAGTAATAAAGTGATGAATTAATTATCTTATATATATGTTTGATAATTTTAACGGGTAATTACTCTCTAGATGTTAAAGGTACGTGTATATATAAATATATAATTATTAATTTGATAAATGATTTTTTTGGTTTATAAAATATTTTTATAATAATAAACATTTTTCAGGATTTTTCACAAAAAAAAAAAAACATTTTTCAAGATCAAATTAAAATGAATAAATATGAATAGAGACAAATGAAAAGGAAGGTGTAAGAGAAGGAAGAAATTAAAGGAATAATGGAAAACACAAAACACAAGGAAAGAGGAGGGATTGTGATCTTTTGGAGGAAGTTTCACAAATCACATGTATGTGTTACCTGCTGACGTGGATGATTTGCTTAGATTTTGTTGGTCGGTGGCTTTAAATTTTGCATGGCTTCTAAAGAAATTAGTATATACCATTTATTTAGGAAGAAATTTTAAATAAATAAAATAAAACTGATATTTACCTAAATACGTTATTTAGAGAATATTTACCAAAATTTATTTTATTACCAGACCTAAAATGATATTGGGCTATATTAATATCGATTTAAGATGATACTGGACTATTAAATTTAAAAAAAAAAAATTGAAACAATATCAATCTATAACGGTATTAAAATGCTACAATATCGCTCCTAACATAGGCCGGTCAATTAATCCACTTTCACAAAAAAAAAAATAAATGAAAAGACACTGATGCATCGATACTCCTAATTAAATATTCCAATGCTTTATTTATTTAGTAAAGAGATTAAATACTAAATCAATAATTTATTAAAACTGGAACAGCAAGTGTTTATTTTATTTTATGAATGTTCCCCTTCTTTAACTAAATAATTATATCACAAATAACCATTAGTATTAGAATTATTTAGTAAAAAAAAATTAAACCAATATATATATAGTAAAAAATATTAATTATTATGGTGAAAATTAGTTATAAATAAATAATAATGATATGTATTATAAAAACAAAAACAAAATTATCTTAATTTTTATTTATTTAAAAATTGAAATAAAATTTTAACAATTTTATAAATTTTCAACAAAATTATGGATATTTATTTAGCTAGGCGTGTTCATGAAATCGGGTGAAGTCGGGTCTCTCCTAACCCAGATCCGACCCAAAATATACCCGTGTCTATTTTTGAGACTCTAACCCGGCTCTAAACCTGATGAAATCTCTTCGATTTTGGGCTGGGTGAAAATCGAGTAAAGCTCAGGTGAAAACTAGATTTTTCCTTAAAAAATTTCAAAAATAAAAATTTAATAATCAATCACATGATAATAGTAATGGTTAAGTCTTATGCAAATAAAACATAATATAGCTTTAACATAATAAAACACAACATTAAAACATAATTTTAACTCTTAATTGTAATTCAAATTTTTGAATAAATATAAATTTTGAATAATATAATTGGGCCAAATGAGCTTGGAAAAAGAATTGAGTAAATCTTGAACAAAAAATGAGTTAAATGAATAAGAGTTACATAATCATATAATTATATTTCATTATATTGTTCATTAATTTATTTCATACCCACACTATTATATTATTTATAAAATTTAATTATATATACCACAGGGCCTGGACCGGGTGACCCGAGCCTAGGTCCAGCCCTGGTTTCATATTTTCACTAGGTTGATTTTATTGGCTTCGACCCTAACTCAGGTCGCATTGAAGCCGGGCAAAAAATGACCCAAATTTTATTGGGCCAGGCTGGAACTTAGGTCGATCCGGGCCATGAACACCCCTACAATTAGCAATATCAAACCGCCAGTGTGCCTTTTCATTTAACTTTTTGTGGTGACAATGGATTAAAGACAATATCGGCCCATGTTAGGGCGGTATTGGTTTTGTCCAGTATCGATCCATGTTAAACCGGTATTGATTCAATTTTTTTAAAAAAATTAATAGTCCAGTATCGTCTTAGGTCGGTACTGGTAATAAAATGAATTTTGATAAATATTTTCAAAATGATGTATTTTAGTATATATCATTTTTATTTTATTTATTTAAAAAATTTTATTTTCTTATCTATTTATTATGTAAAAAATTCAAAAAATTACTGATTTTAATTTATATTGACTAATATTTTTATTCATTAATAATCCATATAGGCACCCAATAAAAAAAATTCAGTAATATATTTTTTATTAATATTTTCAAAAATTAAGAACTAAATGCTAACTAAAAACAATAAAAACAATAGTTATTAATTAATTTCATGACATGAGGTTTTCGGATTCCTTATATATTATTCTTAATTCTTTTCTTGGTTCTTTCCTTCTTCCCTCTTATTCCCTCCTTTCTTTTGTCCGTTTTCATTTTTTGGGTAAGTTTCCTTCATTCATTTGATGAAGGAGAAACTTGAATACTTGATCAATCACAACCATTTGATTGAATTAAGTCACTAAGGCTGCTTATTTATTAGTCGTTGTTGATCGAATTTATATAATTTGCACTTTATTAGTTCAAGATTATATTTGACGATTCTCTGAAAAAAAAGTACAATTTATTGAATATTAAATATAATCCCTTACACACATACACACAACTGAAAATTAAATAACTACTATAAATAATGAAAGAGATGTGTATTTTGCTACATATATAGATGCACATGCAGAAAAAAGATATACATTATTATCTACATTTTGGTAGTTGTCTAAATCTACTTCAGAAAAAAACATTTTTATATTTTATATATATTTTCACCAAGAAAAAGGTCAATATTGAAGATGTAATAAAACATGCTCTGTAATTAGAATTCTCCATTGAAGTTATATAAAGAGAAATGCGTATGCACAAATACTATGGAAACAATTAAACTTTAACAACTATATATAATGACTATGCATAAGCTTTTTTTTAAAAAAAAAAAAAAATTGTATATTATAGATTTCCATTTAATTTTATAAAAAAGTATTTCAGGTACAGCATATATAGTAATTCAATTATTTTAATTGTTATCATAATTTTATATATATATATAACAAACTTGAAGTACACACAATTTTTTTCTTTTGATGTAACTATTATTTATAAAACTTTATCTATAAGTATATTTATTTATGGGTTGAATGAGAATGGTTGACGTAGTATTTACAAGTTTTTAAATACTAAATCAATGTCACACAATATTTAAGACTAAACTCATGTGGCATTTGCTTTTAGATAGAAAAAAACTAAGAAGTCAATGCATTATTATCATAACTCATATAAATTTTGGAAGATAACTTAATTTTGGATATATGAGTTACAGATAATAATTCATAAATTTTGAATGATAACTTAATTATTGGCTCCCTAATGACCCCCTAACATTGATTTCGTAGCACTATTCTTTAAATAGATGTCAAGTAAAGTAAAACAACAAACTATTAAAAATAACCACACCAAAGAATTTATAACTCAAAAAATAATTATAAAAAATTTAAATAATAAAAATATTCTCAAAAGATTTAAAATTTTGATAGAAACAAAAGTAAAATTTAGAAAACTACTTAAAGCAAAAAAATATATATACTATTTTAGTTTTTGAAAAATTCTAAATCAAATATATTAGTGCCTGACTAAAATTAGTTATATTTTACTTTTTAATTTTTTATTTCGTAAATCAAACTGATCTCCTAAAACATAATCTAACTTATATATTATATAACCTATAAATAAAAATTAGAGACTAAATATAATTAATTTTAATTAGAGACTAATATATCTATTTTTAAATTTTTTAGGGACTAAAATAGGTATTCATTGAAAGAAAGAAAAAGTTAACATTTAGTTATTTTTATGAAAATTTTAAATTCGTGGTTTACATTATAAGAGAAGACGTACGCCTCTCGAATTTAGCTTAGTGGTTAGAAGATTAAGCATGTACCCACGAACGGAAGGTGTACCCTAGAATTTTCCCATAAAACTTTATTGTTTTCTGGCGGTTCAAGAGTTGAAGTGGTGGTTCCTTATGAATGACGAAGCAAAATTAACATGAAGAAAGGCCCATGTGTAAAGCACATGCCCATCAATTCATGTTCCATTAATGGCTGACCCAAACATTTCTTCCACAAAAAGTTTTAAAAACTGTAACCAATTTATTATTATTAGTTATCGAAGACAAAACCTCATATCAAGTCACTAATCCCAGTCGAATTTTTTTTTAAACAAAATACTTCCTCAGTTGCTTATTAATTATTTACTTATAATAAAAATCAAACAATAATTAGCTACAGAAAATTTAATTGTAAAAAAATTGAAAACCTATCTAAGAATCTGGCTTTACTTTTATTTTTTTCTATTTAGCACTTCATAAATAATTAAATATATTATAACTAATATAAAAACTGGATTTTTATATACTGTTCAGAAAATATATGAAGGAAATAAATTGTTTGGGTGATAGCTTGCCCTTTTCTGTCTGCAATGTTCGGGATAGTTGTCTAAATAAAAATAAAATAATAAATAATATGAGTTGGTTTATTGATTAGTTTACTCGTTCCGTAAGTTTGTAGTATTTATTGGGTAATGATATATTGTTAAATTAACCACCTTATATCTATAACGAATTAGTTTAAAATAAACATGTCAAGTTCTGATATACTATATAAAATTATAACAATTATATTTATACACCAAAAATAATAATCAAAATCAATCACAAATATATAATACACTTAAAATATAAATATACATTAAAAATAAATTAAATTATATATGTATTTATATTTAAAAGTTAATTTAAAATCTTAACTCATAAGTCTAATTATCCTCCTAATTTTTATATAAAAAATTTTTTATATTTTTTTATATTTTTTATGTTTTATAAAAATAACTTTTATAATTAAGTTTTTATCTTTTTAAGTATTAGAAAGACAATTAAACTTATAAATTAAAATTTTTTTATCATTGCTCTTTATATTTCAATATATATTATATATTAATTTTGCCTCAAAAAATTATACACCATAAATAAATAAAGCGAGAAAAAAGAAGTAAATAGGAGGGAGGGAGTGAGAGAGAATGTATAGGAGCATTAATTAGATGGTAATTATTTCACAGACAATTGAAGATTCCTTTCCACCCCCTGCTCGCTCCATAAGTACCCCCTCACCTCACCTCACCTCACTACCCATTCGCCCCCAACAACCCAATTCACTCCAAACATAACCAAAACCCATTTCCTCTCTCTCTCTCTGCAATGCCTACAATGTCTGCTTCTCTTCTCTGCATTGCAACATTACTCTCTGCTTTCGTTGCAGCCACTGCCAGAATCCCCGGAGTTTACACCGGCGGTGCCTGGCAGGGTGCTCACGCCACCTTCTACGGTGGAAATGATGCATCTGGAACAATGGGTATCATCTCTTCTCTTCACACCATTTCTTCTCATTAACTAACATTTTTAAACAAAACCCTTTCATTTTCCTCCTCTTTACTCGTTACCCACCAAAATCTTGCTTTTATTATGTTTTATTGTTAGGTTTCAGTTACTACCCGCGTTTCAGCTCAAAATCCATAAATTGTTTTACTAACATGTACCTAACTTATTAGTAGCTTGTTACACATTTATTACCCCCTTTCATACATTTAAAATAAATTATTATTAGAGTTCTTAACCTAATTTTTTTTGTTAACTTACTCAAATTTTAGAGTAATAATTTTAGTTGAACATATTAGTATGAGTCTCCAAATTTTTTTATTCGATACACAATTTAATTTCCATATCAAATTGTTGTTTGTACATATATAGAGTGTGACTAATATGAATTTAAGAAAATAAAAAAATTGAGTGAGGGCATTATTGTAATTTGGTTACCAGGCGGTGCATGTGGGTACGGGAACCTATACAGCCAAGGGTACGGCGTGAACACGGCGGCGCTGAGCACAGCTCTGTTCAACAACGGGCTGAGCTGCGGGGCATGCTTCGAGATCAAGTGCGACCAGGACCCGCGGTGGTGCAACCCCGGCAGCCCCTCCATCGTGGTAACCGCCACCAACTTCTGCCCACCGAACTTTGCGGAACCCAGCGATAACGGGGGTTGGTGTAACCCCCCAAGGGAACACTTCGACCTCGCCATGCCAATGTTCCTCAAGATCGCTCAGTACCGCGCCGGAATTGTACCCGTCAGTTACCGCCGGTGAGTTCCTCAACCCTCATTTCAAATGTCAATTTTGCCCTTTTTTTTTAGTATTTTTGCTTAGAGAAAAGGACAATAAAACTCTTAACACTTTTTTTTTTTTTGAGTTAGGATTTGTAATTTAGATTTAAGAAATATTGATTTATAATTTAGAATTTAACAGTTAAGATGAACAAAATAATTATTTAAAAAAATAGTTGATGTTAGTTAAAAAAATTAACTCCATAGTTAAGGTCATTTTTTGTTATAGTAATAAATTAATAATGTCATATAATATCTTAGTTGAGGGTAAAACAGTCATTTAATATCACTTTCTTTCTTTCTTTCTTTTTTTAATATAGTTTTAAGCTTTTATACCCAACCAATTATTTTTTTTATAGAAATTTTGTAAAGAAAAATCAATAAAATAATTTTTTTCAAAGAAAAAGCTGTTGAAAATAAAATTAGGAAATGACCAAACAGGGCTTAGTGTTATAACTCATAACATATTAGCGTTTAGTGCTTTGTTTAACTTTTTTTATGGTTTGTGAACAAAATTTGTTAAAAGTAAAACAGTTTAACTTGACGTGATCTGAATGTGTTTTCATTATTATGCTTTCACATCTAAAACAAACTTGCTGAGTATATCACACTATAACTAGTTGGAATTATTTTATGTTTTTGTTTTCTAGTTTTTTTTTTTTGTCCTTTAATTATAGTGGGTTAATATTTTGTCATTTAAAATCCTACTAAGAAAGAAGAGTGAAAGAAAGATGAAAGAAATTAAATAAGTTATAAAAAGTATTTTAGTATTAAACTAGAAAAGTTTCCTTTTTGTTTAGTTAAGAGTGAACTGTCTGCTACTCATTACAGAAGAATTCTGAAAATATGATTTAGCGTTCAGAGCTTTTGGCGTTTTATTATAATTTCCAAAACGGTCTTTCCCAATTGCCTTGTTCTTTAATCTTTATATAGTAGTACCAATTAATTACCAAGCAGAAGGTACAGAAGATGGGGTTCAAAATCTTGCTTTAATAAGTCCATTGTTTTCTTCTGTGTTCTTTCTGATTTTCTTGGCAAACAAACAAAAGAGCTACTACCAGAATCTCCTCACTCAGCAGTTTCTTTTCAATTTTTAATTATGGGAGCTTTCTTTTCATTTTTTTTTAATTATTCTTTTTTAACTGTCCGTTGTTAGTATTCAATAATAAATTCAAGAGCTAAAAAATAATACCAACAAGGTTTTTAGCTATGTAATGTAACTCACTATGCCACTAGTTTCCGTGGTAAATACGAAATTACCAAAATAACCTCCTACTTAAAAAATGGTAATATTCCAAATCAATTCTAAGAAAACTTTGGTTAAACATTTTTATAAAGAGATTGATTTAAGAATTTTAATTTTTTTTTTTAAATTATTATATCTTTATTAAATAATGATAATAACTGATTTATATAACTTTTGACTAAAATTTGATAGAAGAGTTAATTTGTTTGACAAAAAAATAGGACTAAATTGGTGAATAAAATTAATAATTGATGATGTTACTATTTCTTCATTTTTTAATTTTTCTATTTCAAAATTTTTATAATAAGCAATAACCCTTTTTCTAATAATTTTTTTTTTGGGGTATAGGGTACCATGCAGGAAGATAGGTGGAATCAGATTCACAATCAACGGCTTCCGATACTTCAACTTGGTTTTGATCACCAACGTGGCGGGTGCAGGGGATATCGTGCGCGTGAGCATCAAGGGTTCCAAAACTGAGTGGAACAGCATGAGCCGTAACTGGGGGCAAAATTGGCAATCCAATGCTGATTTAGTGGGCCAGGCCCTCTCCTTTAGGGTTAAAGGCAGTGACGGACGCTCCTCTACCTCCCTCAACGTGGCACCATCTAATTGGCACTTTGGCCAAACCTTCACGGGCAAGAATTTCCGCATCTAAAAAAATAAATGGTTAATTTTTTTTTATAAAATATTAATTATTGTTATTTGTAGTTTTTGACTTGTTTGGGTTTTTAGTTTGGCGCCTTCAACTTTTCCTCCTATTTTACCGGGAAAAGTTTTTGAAGCTGTGTTTGGATGGAAGTGTAAGTGGGTAGGGACAAAAAAGTAAGAGAAGGGTAGATAGGGTTAAAAAAAAAAGGTGAAAGTGAAAGTGACTTTATATAAATGTGAGTGATTGAGTGGTGTGTATGTGGTGGAATTTAGCTTTTGTGTCTTTTGATTTTTCTTGAGGGTGAATTTGTGAATGTGTTTGTTACTAAAAAGTGTGATAGGGGAAGGGTAGGGGTATTGTTGGAATATTTGTTACCCAGCAATGCTTTTTAACTGATGTATTGGAAGGGCTGAGGAGGTTGCAACAATTTGCATGTAGCCCGCAGCTCACTTTATTATGAACATGAATTATTATTATTATTATTATTATTATTATTATACATGTTTTCAAGTTGATTTTGTCGGTTCATTTGTAAGGGGTTTTGATAGTGTAAAATTGAATTTGATTATATAATGATTTAGCAATGACGAGTGATATAAAACCTTTACAGAAGTGGGCACATTAGAATTGAATTTAATTCTTTCCTAAAAGTGAATATTTGCTTTTACTCCTTGTCTCTCCGAAAAAGAATGATTCCCTATGAATGCTACTCTTCTTGTCATCCTTCTAATTTTGATTAGGACTTTTAAGGGCTTAAAGACAAGGTTATTACTAATTATAGTTTCCTTGTTTTTATTTTTGGTGCAATGGAATTACTAATTCCGCATTATGGTTAAAGACTCTATTGATAATTAGATATGTATGGATACTTTGCCAATCTGGTAACAAGTGAAATAAAAATAATATTTTTTGGACAATGTATATTCTTTTTGTTTAGCTCGGACGACGGACGTAGTTGCTATTTGCTAATATCTCTACTCAATTTTTATTTGAGAAGCTGAGGCCCAAATCTTTTGGACCCACACCATGACACTTCCAATGGTTTGGTAGAATGATTTATGATAGGGAGCAAAGAAATGAGCCTCATTAACAAAAAAAAAAAAAAAAATCAATCTCTATGTATCCTAGTGGTAATGAAATGTCTCAAAACCCAAGGATTTGAGTTCGAGACCACAAGTGTATGAGTTCGTAATGTAATGACTAGAAATGAGAGCTTACCAATCCATTAACAGGAAAAAAAAATAGCCTTAAACGATATTTATTTAATTTATTATTTACTTTGGGTCTTGCTATTTTGTGTCCAAAATGTATATTTTTTTAAATACTAATAAAAAAATTTTAAAAACTTATTAAAAAGATAATTTTTTTTTATTATTTTTCGGTGTAACTTTTCCCCCCCAATTAGGATGTCTATCACTCTATTGTGATGACAAATTTGAGTGTTGTTGTACCATGTCTGAGACATTAAATATGGAAATGAAATTGCAGCGGAAGCAACCCAAGGATATAAGAATTAAGAATTGAAGTTGTGGATGAGAAATACAATAAATAGATGTAGACAATTGAAAAGAAAAGAAGGGAATGGTAAGAAGTTGAAAGGCCTTCCGTTTTGTCGGTGGGCCTTATAAAGCAGAGGGAAGCAGCATGCATGTGCCTCTTTCATTGTCACCGATGTGTCTCTATGTGTTTGCCCTTTTTAATGTACCTTATGCTGTGCTACTACTTACTATTAAGAGTTTAACACTATTCTCACTAATTCTTTCTCTCTATTCATGCTTCATCTGTGTTGCTTCCCCCTTTCTTTCTTTTCTTGAGATATGTGACCTTATTTGAGATTTTGAGAAGATAGCGTCTCTATTAATCCACCAATGATTCTACCTCCTCTTCTCTAACTTGAAATAAATACAAACAGAAGATATCAAAGATACAAAATAATGACACTGGTGTTATTAAAAAAAAATACCATATAGTACTATTACAAAACATTCATCTAGCTAGAACAACATTTAGCTAGGAAATGTAGTTGGCATCCATATTATTCTAAAAATAGTAGTATGTTATTATTTATTGTTGTTAGTGACAGACACTATACTATGAATGTAATAAGTGGGAAAAAAAAACTAATACTAAAAATTTAAGTAACCACCTTATTCTGTTGAAATCATGGGTGTCATGAACTATGAAGTAATTACACCATACTTATTCGAAACATACTTAGGTGGACTTGAAAAAAAAACCTTTAATTCATTTAATAGAGATTAAAAGAAAAATGAGGGAGGAGGAGGAGGAGGGGGGGGGGGGGGTTTATAAGTAGTTATCTAGTTATAGATTGGAGATCATA
>JASCZI010151223.1:9328-32601 GCA_036250425.1 Stylosanthes scabra
TAAGGCAACTCTTGTAGGCTTGACCTCTTTAATCCCAAGCTTCTTCATTAGAGATAGTGGCATGAGATTAATACTGGACCCAAGATTACACAGGGCCCTCTCAAACATTGTGTCTCCAATGGTGCAGGGAATATGAAAACTACCCGGATCTTTCTTTTTGGTGGGCAAGTTTTTCTGAATTATGGCACTGCACTCCTTGGTAAGCACTACGGTATCTCCCTTGGGATTGTAGTTTCATTCTCTTTTTTCTTTTAAAGAGAGACGTGAGCATAAAAGAGAAGAGGGTATTGTTCTCTTAATTCAAGAGGCTTGGCTTATAACTAAAAAGTGATTCTGTGATCAAAATAATGAAACATCTGAGAGTGGAAAGCTAGAGAAGTATTATGGAGCTCTAAAAAGCATCAGGGCAACAAGATTACAAAGTAATCAGAAAAACAAAAATCACAAGGCTCTGAGCATCAATGACAAAAATGGTGTGGAATGAAAATATGAAATCCATAAAGAAAAACTCTAGTCAATGCTTGTGCTGTAATGTTTTGGGGAGACGCTAAAGTGAGTAAATCCGAGGGGTGCTTCATCACCTGATAACTTGGACCAACTGGGACGGGATTATCGATTGAAAACTTAATCTAAATAGCTACCTCAACAACAAAGAAGTTAGAGTCAAAATGCCCCGAAGGGGAAGAAAAAGCATATCTGGAAAGTAAATTAGCAAATTAAAGAGCTCTATAATATCATCTAAGTTTGGACTCAAAAGATGAAAGGAACCTTAAAACATTACAAAAAGGAAATTCAAAGAAAAGCCAAGCTTCCGAAAATTGAGGAAACACACTCTCTAATCAAAAGCCTTCCCGAAATTCTTTTTGAACTTAACAGAGTAATCCCATACTTGTTTGAGGACAAACAAGAATCTAAGTTTGGTATCTCCTCGTCTTCACGACTGCTAAGTCTGAGTCGACTCTCTCATCAGAATCCTCTTACTTGTCACGCCTCTCGATCTCGTAGTAGATGATTCTGCTTCCCATCTACGTAAGGGTCAAAACCAAACCAGGGGTGAGAACCTATTGTTCCCAATCATCGCCTAAGGGTCAACTAAACTATCCTAAGGCTTACGTCATGTAGGGGCACTTACTTCTCAGTTACCAAGTACGAAAATAAATTAAAATAAACACACAAAACACACAATAAAAGAAAAACAACGGCAATCAACCTAATTGACTAAACACACACAAACAAATGCGCAAACAATATGATGTATGTCTAGTCCTAATGCAGGCCATGAGCTCATGCGTCGGTTGTCTTCCTGCAACCCGACGACTACTCGAAATCAAGTTCCGAGTATGGTTCCCTACGACCGAATGTCGCGAAATCCATCGAAGCAGCCCGTACCTCCCTTTTGGGTAGTCTCCAAAACTCCTGAGGTGAGGATCTTGTCACCGTCCTAAAGGCTGGATTGCATCGTAGGTCACGGATGATCGCATAACGTACAGGGGAGCTACCCCTTCATAATCATGATACTCCTATCTCTTCTCTTTATTCATCATCATACATATACATCACATCGCTTAAGAGGAGGTCGGAATCCACCGAACCATCACTCTTAGTCTATCAGTCGGATAGCTGAGCCGAGACCGAAAAAAAGCCGTTGCTCACTCTAGCTAGACCGATCCGTTACAAAGGAACAATCTCAGCCTTAACCAATTTCGTTCCTAAGTAAGGGACCCAGTCCACCTACACCGTCTCATACCAGTTTAGCTGGAGCGAACCGATTAGACTCTCTCTTACCTAGACCAACCTAGATTTGGGAGTTTTTCTTATCTTACATATTTGTACAAAAAGCACCAAAATTCACTTAAACCTTTTTAATTTCTTAAGACACTAATTTTAGATTTATTATAAATATAATTTATTTATTATTAAAATAGATTTTATAATTTTGTCTTAGAATTTACATTCTTAACCTTAGACTAGTTATAATAAAATCGGTTTTGCCCTCTTTTACCAAAACGCACATAACGTTTTCAATTCTAACCATTTTAAGCCCAAACCAAATACATTTTTCTTCTAACACATGCCCCTACCTCCAGTAAAAACAGTTTTTGAAAACATTTCTTCTAAATGATGAAACTGTCCCTAGTTTAAACCTCAAGTTTCTGAAATTACCCCCTTTTCAGTAGAAAATTAATATAAAATAAACTATTAGTAATTTTACTATCAAAACCGAACATAATACTCATAATATATATATATATATGAATATGTCATTAAAAACAGTTTTACGAAAACCATTTTATAAATACCCATTTTACCCCTTTAATTGTAACTTAAGAAAAAATCCCTTAACACTTCAAAAACTTTTCAAAACTCAATTTCTGCTTTTCAAATTCCTCATAATTTTAACTTATCATATAAAAAACCTTTTAAAACTGGAGCTTTGTAAACACATGTAAAATTACCTTAATGCCCTTATAGGCTATCTTTTCTTAAAGTTCATAAAAACATATGCTTCAAAACACTTTTACATATAATATATTTTTCTTAAACATTTTTATAACAAAACTTCTCCCAAGCCTAAGAGGATAACTTCGGCATCATCATCATATCTCATCATCGTTATCATAATCATCATATTCATCATAATCAACGTCATCAATCATCAAGCAATGTTTAATGAGAAACATGCAAGGCCGGTTCGGCCATAACATCATCATTTATCATAAAAATTCATCAAATCAACATATAACATCTCATTCAATCATATATCAAGCATTTCATATTCAACATCAATCATGAAAAATCAACATGCAAGCACATATTCTTCAAATTTATCTACAAAATGATGTTCAATAACTACTATGTACATTTGCTTAATTATAAATATATTTTGTTTGAGCATACAATACTTTATTTAAGAGTATTATAGTTTTATATATTAATATATTTAAGTATTATTAAATGATAAATTAATAAATATATATAATTATTTAATATGAATACATATTAGTTAAGAAAGAGAACCTAAGTGTACACTTTTGTAGAGTAGTTGTAGGTATATAATATTTTTACTCTTATAAAGTGATGCAATAAGTAAAAATAAGTGTGGTCCTTTCATTTGGATCATGCAACTTGGGGAGGCTGAAAAGCGTAGCCTTTGGTATATAGTGTTAACTATGTTATAATATGCTTAAGTTCATTTGATTAGGTTTTGATGAATGATAAACATTGAAGTTGAGGATAAGTGTTGAAAGCAAGCAAACAACGACAAGAAAACGAACACCAAAACATTGAAGACGGTTTAGTGTCTTAGGACTTAGGTATTTATCTTATCAAGAACCAAACTTATTATCTCTCTCACGCACACACTTGAAAATGTTTTAAATATTATGGTTTATGGATATTTTGATAGGATATGTTTTAGAACAAAATGCTTTGTCAAAACGCTAGCCAAAAACTTTTTTGAAGAGTTTCTGTAGCACTCATATGCGTTGGTTTAAAACTTAGTGCATGTTGTAAATCTTGACCTTTGTGCACTAAAGTGATGATAACTTGAGCGACGGAGATCCAAACGATGCAGTTCTTGTTGCGTTAGAAAGCTAACGTCCGGGGCTTGAGTTTGATATGCATATGTCTATGGTTGACACCTAGGTAATCGATTACTTGGCTTAGGTAATCGATTACTTA
This sequence comes from Stylosanthes scabra, assembly GCA_036250425.1. NCBI lineage: Eukaryota > Viridiplantae > Streptophyta > Magnoliopsida > Fabales > Fabaceae > Stylosanthes > Stylosanthes scabra. Next base: position 13,010 of record JASCZI010151223.1, read on the forward strand.
GTAAGAAATTTGAATTTTCTCATAACGGCTAGTTGGTAATCTGAAAAACACTAAAATGACTAGTTTTGACAAAATGGCTCCAATCCAACTAACATATATATAACATTCCAATCTTTGGGATGCTTATAAATAGGTGTGTTGAAGCCTTATTTCATATACAACATTAATTCTAAGTACTCTTGTGCTTATGCTTCAATTTCTACATAATTTCAAGTGATTCTTGCACATATTTGAGAGATAATCAAAGATTGGTTCATAGAGTTTCAATTGCATTCATATACTCTATTCTGAGAGTTGTAATTCTTTCTCTACACTAATTCTTGTACTCTATCTTTTGAGTGATCTTAGAGTGTGATTCTCTAAGGTGGTGAGCGTTGATAAACACTATAGTCGGTGAGATAAACATTTAAGGAAAATCTTGAAGTTGGGATTACTTCGAGTGAAGTGGGTTATCTTGTGATATCGTGAGTTGTTCGATTCAAGCTCTTGTTGTAAAGGTTTGTCAAGCACCATGAAGCTTGGTGGTTTAGTGGAACTTCTCAATTGCAATTGGGAAAGAGTGGACGTAGTCAAGGATTGTTTCAAATCACTATATGTCATTGTGTATCATCTCTCTCAACTCAGACTCTTTTATATTCTTGTTATTTATATTTATACAAGTTATACAAGTGTTTTGGAAAGTACAAGCTCCTTGTAAGTACTTAAGAATTGGCTTAACTCCTTGCAAAAATACTAGTACAAGCATTTGAGTTGTTTAATTACAAGTTTATTTACGTTTCCGCAAAAATTTATCATTGTTGTATAGTATCTCAATTCACCACCCCTCTTGAATATATGTGCTTATTGACTAACATATAGTAGCATCTCTTCAAAAGTGTAGTCTATTCCTGTCCGAAAAGGGTAGCTTATAATGCGTAAAAGCAATGCCTTTGGTAATAGGCCATCGCAGCATAAACCACCCTGATAGAAACGTCTCCTTAGCCAAATAAGCGTAGCCTTTGACATAGGCATCATTTCTTTCACTTTTAGCTACACTTTTCAGGAGTAGCCAAAACTATACGTATACTTAACAATTTGATTTAATTTAAAATAAGTTTTTCCTTTAATGCAAGTTTCTTCTATATTTTTATTTTTTAATTATAAATTTTTTTTTCAAATTTTTTATTTTTTTGAAAATGAAATTCATTACATCTAAAAGAGTAAATTTATCTTTAATTTTTATAAATTCAAATTTAAACTGCTCAAACTTTCGAAAATTCTAAAACTTTGCAAAATATATATAGATGGCGGCGTCAGCGTAGCAATATATACAAATTATCAAATCAACACAATGAATATGTTGGAAAAACCTCTTTTTTACCACGATAGCATGGCATCGATAATATAGCACCTCCGGCGGAATGAACAAGAAGTTTTTTCGTAGAAGCATTTGAGGTTGCATATCCTGGTGCGTGTCTTGGACACTACCAAAAGAAAATTTATTTTTCTAGTTGAAATTATAATAATTTTTTTACCCTGATCGAGAAACGAGTATTCACAATAATTTTCCCATGAACGAATAGTGGTACGTACAACTATAAAAGAATATGTAGACCTAGAACTGCACCGTATTTAAAATAAAAATCTGCGTTATATAAATAGGTTATGTTTCGAATATTGGGCCACTTACCAAATACTGTTAAACTTTGGCTGAAAAAAATTTTGACCGTCAACTAAATAATTTAAAATTAAAAATATGCATATATGTTTGGGTGGGTTTGGAAAAATTTTTCGATCAAGTGCTCCTGCTCTCAAAAAGCAGGAGCTATCTTTTTGCGTTTGGTAATTCAAAAAGCTAAGGAGCTTTTGCTCCCGGCTTTTGAGAGCAGGGGATGCTTTTGAGAACCTCAAGAGTAGCTTTTCAAAGCTAACTCTGACTCCTCAAAAAGCAAAATGACCAATTAACCTTATATTTTAATAAAAAACCAATTTTATCATCAATTAATTATATTTAATTTTATATTAATACATGACATACTAACAAAAAGGTCGTCGTAATAATTTATTACTTTGAGAGTAACTATCAAATAGATTTACCAAACGCGATATGTGTGGCTTTTGCTTATTGAGAGCAATTTTGAGTTATTTTACCAAACGGTCATCATGTGACTCTCCATCAGCTGCTTTTGGAGAGCACAAAGAGCTCAGCCGCTTTTTGAAAGCCACCGCATTATCAAACCGACGTTTTATCTCAACTGTTATTCTCAAACTAATAATATTTTGGACTTAAGAACCTTTACGAGTAAAATTTCTTGTGTTGTGTTTGGTTTTTCTAGAATTTGGATTAGCACCGCAAAGACTTTCTTCAATGTTAAAACTTAATGATAGGAAAGAAATTAGCTACAGGGTTGTTAACAATATGTCAATATATATAAAGCATGTAAATCAAGACTGAGATTATGTTTAAAATTATTGATGACTATACCAATAGCATATCATTTGTAGTAGCACCTTCTATTGAATTGAACATGTCACTTTCACTAGAATGGATATGAAGTTGGATATCCAAGTTCGAGTCCCGACTACTGAACTTTATTTTTTTATTTTTCTTTATTAAAAACCGATAAATTATCCATTTTTTCCGATTAAGAAACCAGATATGCATGACAATCATATAAATATATTTCGTATACTAATGTGTAATGTGGTACGAATTTTAAGAAAATGTGGTATATCTAGGTAATAAATTTATATTTTATATGAATTTTCGAGTTAAAAAGAGAAGATTTTATCAATTATATATACGCATATTTTTTAATTAGAGATTTTGTGAATTTTCTCAAGATAGATCTTTAAATGTTAAAGAACATGACTTTTAATACTTTAATTTTCAAATTAAATTTACTTTGATTCCGCTCAAAATTTTGATGTATTTGTTTTTATGTATACAGGAAAACTATTAAGATACCACCTATATATATTTCTAGTCAACATAATTACATAATAAATGATGCCTGAATTTCTTCCAATGTTTTTCCCTTGGTCTCAGGAACCCATAATATTGCAAAAGCAAGAGTGATGGCTGAGAAAGTTGCATAAATTGTGAATGTTCCTGTTTCAACAAGATTCTATCAAATGAGGTGATTCTATCACATTGTCATAAAAAAGAAATTAATTATATATATTTATCATATGAAGGTATCTCACAATCAAATAAAGAATCTTCGTTTTGCAGTTAACTATGCCTAATCGAGTTGCAAACTATATATATATGTGGAAGGTGTTTCAAGGTTTAATCATTTTAATCATAACAATGCTTTATATAGGGTTATGCTTGTCATTCAAAAGCTCACTAAAAGACAAATTTAGAATAATTAATTGATTATATAAGGAACTTCAGTGTTCCGAAAAAAAAAAAATTATCAGGTGTGCTTGTGTATTTTTGTGGAACACTGAAGTTCTTTGTACGATCAATTAATCATTCTAAATTTATGTTTTAGTGAGCTTTTGAATGACAAGCATAAGCATGTATGAAGCACTGTTATGACTAAAATGACCAACCTTAAAACACTGTTGTGCAGCTTTGCTTCTTGTCGACAAGATTAATTGAACATGTAGATGTGGTCAGAAATTTTTATAGGGGGCTAAAATAATATAAAAAAAATTATTAATATATTTAGATATCTAAATTGTTTAAAGTATATTAATCAAATTTTTAACAGTACAAATACATTTTATTATTGATTTAGTGTTTAATAACGTAAACATTTTACACAAAAATAAAATTCTTTAATTGTGGGCAATTATATTATTATCATGGGGTGAAGAAGAATATTAGAACTGCCACTTCTAAATATTTGTTAGAACACCTGAATCATAATATAATTTATGAATGTTTACGTTCTACTACAACAATGCTACATGTACACCTGTTTTTGGTCTACACCTCTATTCAAGTCCCAAACGAACAGGTTTTTATATATATATACAACGAACATGTTTTTATAGTTGACACGAATTCATTTGGACTTGGATAGAGGTGTACATCAAAAAAAGGTATACACCAAGATTAATTGATTTGCGAATATAATTATTATTGGTGTGAAGAAGAATTATCTCTTCGTAAAAAATTATTCACGTAAAGGTGATAAAGCTATTTTGAGATATATTTTCTCAAATTCATATACCATTATTAATCTTATTCACAAAAAATTTCCTATAAACATATATATATATATGTAATTAAATAATATAAAAATAAAAAATGAAATTATATTTATTAATTAGGTATATATTAAAAAAATATTATTTTAATCTCAATGTTTAAGATAAATTCTAAATTAGTCCCTAATATTAAGGGCGATTTAGTGATTATGAACTATGGTAATCCAATTACTCAACCAAAACCGAATCAACCCAATTATATCGGTTCTATATCCGATGGGTAATCGGATACCATTGATGTAGGACCCAACCGGATCTTAATCGATTCAGGTATTAATAGATTTTGATATTATAGTACCCAAATCAACTCGAATACTAAATTAGTTTTATATTAATTTAAAAAATAAAAAATATAATAATATATATTCAATGTTATTTTTTCTAACTGATTAATATATTTATAGTGATCAAATTTTTTTATATATTCTACCCACATGATAAAGGATACAGAAATATATCTTCCAGAGGAAAAGGAAGTTAAAATCTAGAAGAACTTCACAGAACTTAGGAACTTATTTTGCGAAAAGAAAAATCTTGATTTCTATATATATGGCTTTGGAGTTAATAAAAATGTGAGGGGGTAAATATGCTTGATTGAGATAATAATTTTACGGTTTTGCTAGGTGTACACATAAATACATCCTAATTAATTACTCCCTTAAATGGAAAAGATTTATGTGTTTCATGTGTTTTATGTGTATTGATAATTATATAATACATTAGAATTTCATTTTGGCTTCTAATTTGTAATATATTATTACTAATGATAAAAAAAAGAAATAAATAATACATGATAAAAAATGTTATATGAGGAAAGATGCGGGGGAGAGTAAGAAGGGAGGTAGGAAGAGTACCTGCATTACTCCATTCTAGAAGCATGTTAGCAGTTAAGGTTACTAGTGAGGCAGTGAACCAATTCATAAAGGTAGCTACACTCCCAGCAATCCCCTTAATATTAGTTGGTAGTATCTGTAAAGCAGAAAATAAGTAATATTATTTCATTTCTATAGTTAAACTTAGGGTTTTTGGGAATCGGGTTGGATTGGGTTAGCTTTAATCAAGAGCCAATCTTATTTTATTGACCAAGTCTATTATATAAATTCGTATGTGATTTTAAATTCGACAAATATGATATTTTTTTTTCCATGGTATCCCCCAACTCGACAGATCGATTACTAATCCACTGTGGATCTGAACTCCATTTAAGGATATGCGGCTGGCCAATGGGTTGTTGCATGTATAAGGCGGAATTCGAACTTCAACACTTATTTAAGCGGACTAGTGAGTTCACAAATATAATAATTATGCGGCCAAATTTGAATTGGGCTAATTAAGATTGACTCCATGTCGGGCCAAAATTGGAAAGTGAGCTTGAGTTTGACAGTGTCTGTCTTCTACAGAGAGTTGGCCATGAAGGGTGGTTGTAAGAAACTAAACAAAACTAAAACTAAGTAAATATCTTAAACGGATAAGTGAATAAAGAAATTAAATGAAATTAAGTTCTACACTTAATTTGTTTCACCTATTGTAATTTTAATACATCAATTCACGGTAACAAAGAAACAGGGTCTCAAGGACTCATAACGAAGTAAACGTAAAAAGTGAAGAAAGTATAGATTGGTGGCTATTAGCGTGTATGCTTGGAGTACGAGGCATTTTGATTTGTTTGTTTTGGTAGTTTTTGGTTGCTTGAGTATTTATGTTTTTTTTTATTGAATCTTCTCACCCCATTTTTGAATTTGTTGGGAGATAAAAATTTATCCAAAAAAAAAACCTTAAATCTTTAAACTTCCAAAAGAGTTTTTTGTACCATCATCTTCAAGTCTCAAGGACCTCAAGGGAAACCATCAAACTTGAGTTCAAGTTTAGAGTTGTTTGTTGGTTACTTGACTTAAAGAAGTGCGCTAAGAAAGCTTCTATCAAGAGGTAAGGGTTAGGAATATTTAGATTTTATTTTATATTATTTTGATGATACTTGATGATGAGTGATGATTTTATAAATTTTGATGTTGTTTGAGGACTTTGGATGAATATTTACACGAATGAATGTTTGAATATACAACTTTGTGAATATATGTTAAGAATATGACCATGGCCGAAGCACTCATAAAATTATTAGAGTTAAATTTACATATGATTAAATATTGCAAAAAAGACAAAAAGGAAGTATAAGAAATAATTAAGATATATTGGCATAAAAGAACGCGTAAAGATTAATGAATGGAATTTGATAATATAAGTATAGAACATAAAGATAAGATTTAGTTAGGTAAAAATGTTATTTTGTGACTTAGCATAAAGTACAGGAAAAGCTAACTAATTTTAAAGAAATACAATAATTAAAGCTTACAAAAGTTTAGAGTTAAAAGGGTAATTAGTTAAAAGTTTTGGGCTAAAATATAAATTAGATAAAGTACCGGGTTTAAAGTTAAATTTTAGAAAGGTTGGGTCAATAATATAATTAAGTTAAAACATGAAGTTAAGATGGTCCTTTAGCTAGCATTTGTTTTTAGAGACTAAAACTGAGATTCAGTATTGTATTTGGTTGGCAGACACTGAAACTAAAATTTCAGTCTCAGTCCCCAAAATTCCAGTATTTTCAGTACTTCCGGATAGTAGGGACTGGGGACTGAGACTGAAACTTTAAAAACTTTTTTTCCTCAAATACAATCATTTAACATTAAAGTTTCCATTACTAACATTTGTTATTCTTCCATCAACTTAATTTAATCTCTATCTCTCAGTCTCTGTCTCCTAGTAAATTTTAAACCAAACACAATAACAAACTTAATTTAGTCTCAGTCTCTCAATTTCAGTCTTCCAGTCTGAGTCTCTCTTCCAAACGCTACCTTAGGGTGCATTTGTTTTCAGGAACTGGGATTGAGACTGGGGGATTGAAACTCAGTATTATGTTTGGTGAGCAGAGACTGGAATTAAAATTTCAGTCTCTGTCCCCAAAATTTCAGTATTTTCAGTACCTCCAGATAGTGGGGACTGAAAGACTGGAGACTAAGACTGAACTTTAATAACATTTTTTTCCTTAATACCCTCATTCAAATTTTTTAATACCAACTCTATCCCTTGTTTACATGTTACTTTCTATGTTCGTCAATCTCACCCCACCACTCTCTCAAACTCATTTTCTTCTTCTCAATCAACACCTAACTGCCACTATTTTTTTCTTCTTTGCCAGAGAACTAGCATACAAAGTCTCCCACTCTTCAAGATTTTTTTTGCCTTTTTCAGATAAATCATTTTCAACCATCAAAATCTCAGGGAACTCAATGTTATTATTTGCTTAAACCAAAGGTGAGAAAAAAGAAACAGATGAACACTATTCATGTCTTGCAATATCTAAGTTGAAAAAAAAAATAATGGAAATACAGCTTCTTCTACTTGCAATTTCTAAGAAATGGATGAACATAATTTATGTGTTGCAATTTTTCCTTATTCACTTGTTGGAGAAGCTTAAGATCTCTCTGCTTCTTGCAATTAAATTGGCACAAGTGCTATGTAAATATAATCTATAATTTGATGTGTTCAAAGAAATTGACAAATTAAAGGTCATAGAAGAGAAATCGGGTAGGGAAGGGATTAACAAAGGAGAAAGTGGGGTTGAAAGAGGGAAGGGGTTAACAAAGGGGAAAGGGAAACAAGATGCAGTGGGAGAAAATTGGGGGTATTTTAATTTTTTGAATAGTAAGGATTTTTTATTTTTTAAATAGTAAGGATATTGTAGTTATTGTATCTTTTTAGTCTCCACACAACTCAATTTTATATATTTTAGACCAAACACAATATTCAAATCTAATTTAGTCTTAGTATCTGAGTCTCAATCTCCCAATTTCAATCTCTCAGTTTCAGTCTTGCTACCAAGTGCAGTCTTAGACCAAATTGAGAATAGACCGGCTAGCTAGGATGAGATTGAATAAAGTTACACTGGGATAGATAGTTGATAAGGGAAAGATGGTCTTTTAGAGAAAAGTTGGGGTTAAAAATTCAATGAAAGGACTAAGTACAAGATTTATATGTTAATGAATGTTTAAGAGCAAGACAAGAATTTGAATGACTAAGAGCATGAAGGTTTTTATACCTTGATTGAGATTGAAGTTATAAGAAAGTTACGTACTAAGCCCCTCTGCTGATAGTAATAATGAATTTATGCTTCTTGATTGAGATATACTGTGGGACGCTCACTGTATTCAAATGCAAACTGTTTACTAAGTTGTTAGCATATCAAGGCATTAAGCTTTGCGACAATTTCCAGTTGTCAAATTGCACGCGGCCTGATCCATTAGAATTGTATGTTGTCAGATTGCATGTGGCAGGTTCATTAGATACGTACGTAGAGTGTATACAGTTTGGGAAGCCATATCCGGGCTTAGTCTCGAGTAACGTCGGGTTGCGGATAGTCAACCGATGCATGAGCTCATGACTTGCGCATACGACAGACATGCATCATAATTGTTTGCATCATCATTCTTTGTGATTTCTTCTATGCTACTTGTCTGTGCTGTGTTTTGTGAATTACTTGTGCTTGCTTCCTTCCCTTGAACATTATGTGACTGTGACAGCAATTGCGACTGTAATTATGGCTGTAACTGAAATAGGGAACTTAGGAAACAAATTAAGTTATAGTTGATTGACCAAAATGTAGAATTGTTGTGCTAGGATGTTTCGCCTTAGAAGAGTCTCCCGTAGCACGTACCTTACTAAGAACTTTAGGGTGCGTTTGGTTTGCGTTTTCATTTTCTGTTTTCATTTCCAGTGTTTTCTGCTTTCTGGATTTTGTGAAGGAAAAAGTGAAAACAATAAAATCTTGTTTTCTGCCGTTTTCACTTTTTCATTCACAAAATCCAAAAAACAGAAAATTAAAATAGAAAATGAAAACGCAAACTAAATACACCCTTAGGTTCTCACCCCTTATTTATTTGCACGTGCAGGGAAGCGTGGCTAAAACGATACTTTCATAAGGACTTGGACCAGGCCTTCCACGATGCTTGGGGGATAAGTTAGACCGCACGGAATATGGCACCACTCTTTAATTTATGCATCATAGTATCCATCAGTTAAAATGTTTCCTTCTTTTGTTAGTTATTTTTGAGGGGCAGGACTTTGTTAGTTATCCTAGATACCAGTCTAGAGGTAATCAGAATGGACCAGGACTCAAGTTATAGTGTGTTTATTAAAATGTCTGTAATATATTCATAGATATACTTATATCTATGTGGCGATGCTTGGTCTTATCTATGTGTCAGTTAAAATATTTTGTTGTATATATTAAGCCTTAGTGGCATTAGGTATGATATTCTGCTTAATGCTTTACTTTTCTATATGTTTAAGTTTCTGCTATATTGTAATTCTCTGATAGTTACACTATTCATGACGTTAATTTTGATATCGTACATAATCTTATATCGAATACGGGCTCATACTAATTAAATAAATAACTCAGGCAAGGTCAGGTAATGTCACTAAATAGTAACTCCTAGCTACTAGCACTCATCATAACAGCCTAGGAGTTAGGATGTTACACCATGCATGATCGTCTCTTGTGTGATCTAATAGGTCATGTTGCAAATTGCTCATCAAGTGTTTTTAGGAAATAAGTTATATGATCTTCTGCTCTATAAATTTCAATTATTGCTAATCTAGATTGACACTTTGCACCACAGTCACATGATGGAATGACTCTAAAATTGTTCAGTTCCTCCCAAATCAACTTAGGTTTTGTGAAATAGATGTTTATGTTCAATCTTAATGAGGTTTTGATCTAAAATTATTGGTTTAAGTAAGGGAGCCTAAGAATTAGAAGATTTCTTTCATCATAACTAGAAAAAGGGTTGGCATATTATGAGCATCAAGAATTGAATTTTGATCGCATCTATTATATATGAGTTATGCAAAGATGGATATAACATGCTTGAAGTTTAATGAAATGCGAAAGGTCATTTTTTTTATCATTGGTGTTTTCAATTTTAATTTTTATTTGGTGTTATTAGTACTTATCGTTAATATTATATTAGTGTTTACGATTTTAATTTGATTTGGTGTTTATATTTTTTTCAAATTTTCTTTTGTATATTAGTGTTTACAATACTAATTTGCCACTTGCTTCTCTTTGGATAACTAGTATTTCTTAACATAAAATAAAATGATAATATTTGGTAGTCATAATTACTATAACTTTTTTATGTTGGCTTTTATTAGTATTTGTTAATTATGGATGTTAAATAAATATATAATATTAAATGTTTTAAGTGTGCAATTATGGATATTAAATACATAAAATTATAGATGTTAAAATAAATAAAAGTAATTTAGAATATGATGACCTTGCAATACCAAATAAAAATTGTATTGAAAAAATATAAAGATGAGATTTAATTCATAATTTTTGTTAGAATATTAATTGTCTGGGTGTATTTTTTGGGCTTTCAATATTTTTGCTATTTATTTGAGAAAACTAAGTTTATACTTGTCATGAACTACTTTTTCCAAGTATTTAAAATTATAGGAAAAGACGCTTGAATAATTATATCTCAAACAACAGTAAAATAAGTGTTATTCAATTATAAATTATGACATTAAACAGTCATCTTTCTGCATACCTCAGACATTATAATCCAAGGAATTGGTCCAGTGCCTAGGGAGAAACCAATAATCATAGCCTAAATATAAAAGTGGATGATTAAATTAACATACGAATTAAATAAATTAAGGCATAAGAAAGCATGACGAAAAATAAAAGGGAAATAGAATTTTACAATAAGACTTGCAACTGATAGCATCCCCAAGGTTTTATGAAGATCTGAATCATGTGATACCACTTCCTATATAAATGCAAACCAACAAAGAATTTCCATAATATATTAATTATGTATGTAATGATATAAATAAAGAACTATTTAATGTAATAGACAAGTGAATAATATTTTTTGGTGATATTGGCTTTTAATGGTTAGTTTTCTATCTATTGCTCAAGTAATTAATCTATATATCATGGTATATTTTCGTACATTTTTTATTTTCTTCCTCTATTTTGAGTTTTGTGTTAATATATACTATTTTTGTGTTATAGTAACTATTTCTATGTTATTGTATATTGTATTTATATATTTTGTGAATTTTTCTATACTGATATTTACATTTTTCATATTGTTAAATGAGATATATGTAAATACTCAATGATATATATAGCATTACATATTACTCAAAATAGTGTGAAAATAAGGCCATGACAAATTATGAATGTGTTTTTATTTTATATTTTCATTTTTATTGTTTTTTATTTTCATCTCCTATTTTTTTTCCATTCACAAAATTCGAGAAAACACCAAAAACGGGAAAAAATGAAAACATAAATCAAAAATATATTTTTTTATTTTTATTTTTATGTTTAATTTTAGTGTTTTCTATTTTCGAAATTTTACCAGAGAAGAAAATAGCGTTTTGAGAATTTTTAAAAAAGCAAAGATTAAATATTAAAAGCAAAAAAATAAAACATAACAAGAAAATGCAAACGGAATTTACCCCGAGTGTTTTAAATAAAGTTAGTTGACTAACCTCAAAATAAAATGTTGTTGCAACAAGGAGTAGGCTAACTGTCATTATAGCGGTTGATACCTAGAGAAATAAAATAAATGGAAATTCAAGTTCAAATTGCATATATATATTCCTAAAGAAGTACACGATGGATAATGGATAAAAAATATTATATATATTCATTTAGTGCTCACTATCAAAAGTAACTTGCGGCCACTTCTATCCAACAACCACACTGTAATTCCAGTCATCGAAACCTTTAGAATAAGAAATAAAATAGTAAGAATATATTTTTTTAATATTGTATGTTTATGAAAGCAAATATATATACATATATATATATATACACGATGGCCTTATCCGCCTTCCTGTCCAATAAAATGGTGTCCATAGGGTGATATATATCTTTGAATAAAATAATTTTGATCAATCAAAATGTTAAATTATAACTACATATTGTAAAGGTTATTTGGAATAACATTTAAGAAAGTCCACATTTGAATTAAAACCAATACATTGCAAATTATATATTTTAGAACGACAAAGTTTTCTAACCTGGATAGCTCCAAGACCAAATGTGGCTGCATTACTAGAAGAAATTCCTATTAAATTGAGATACGAAAGGTATATAGTTATGTAACTCAACCAAGATTGATAATAGTAAATAACAAACGGTACATCGCAAAAAAATTAATGCAAAATAATTAAGATTTATGACCTTTTAAAGTTAGATACATTGCAAAGTTTCATGGAAAACATTTTCCGTATAAAATAAAACTAATGATTTTAGAATTTATGATTTTTTGTGATGAGTGATTAAGGAACTACTATCTTAGATGATTATTTTCATGAAAATAAAAATAGTTACTTCTCAATTTGAGAATTTATTTTATTCTGTAAATTAGTCTTTAATTTTCGGTAATGATCTACAAAAAAAAAAATTAATTTACGATGTGAAATTTTAATTATTTAAGAGAATGCCTATTTTAACCTTGAAAATCCAAGTGAAAGACCAAAATACTCTCACCCTCTCTCCTTAAGATTCAGCGCTACCCTCTCTCCTCCCTATTTACTTTTTCTCTCTCGTACTTTTGCATAATAATTATCTATTTGAAATATGAGTGGTTGAATGGCTTAGTTTAGCTAAAAGCACTCATGACACTCACTAATCTCTCTCTCCCTAACCGGCCAATAATCTCTCCCCCATTACACAATCAATCATCATTCACTCATACGAACTTATGTACATGTTAAGTTTTGTTTGATAAAAGATTAAAATGATTTAAGTAAAGCGGAAAGAGAATGTTTTAAATGGTTTGTGGTAAAAACTAATGGTTAAAGTGGTAAGAATAACAAAAACGTTTAAAATATGAGAAGTGGACTTTAACTAAAGTGAAATAGTAAAATATGTTATGATAACAAAAATACCATGGTAAAATTTTGAAGAAATGAGTAGAAGATAAGTTAGGGGTGTGAATGTAATTTACTAAAAGATAAATAGGAAAATCATAATTTCACAAAGTTTCAAGCTTAAAGTAAAATATTAGTAACTCTAGGGATAACAAAAGTGTAAATATCATTAAGTTGGAATATAGAAAAGATAATAATAAATAGATAACATGGTATCCTTATAAATAAAAAAAAGAAGGTATTTTTATGATATAAAGGATAATATGGTAATTACACAATGGAATATGAGATAAAACATGAGCATAAGATATTTAAGGGCAAAACGGTAATTTCAGACCAAACTAAGGGTAAAACATAACATATAAGGGGCATAATGATCCATATGAAAACATGTAAGGGTAAAGTGGTCCTTCGGAATGTAAATGACACAATATTTATTATATATAATATTATCTAATTATTCTAATGGTAATTTAAAAATATAATAAAATAATTTTAAACTATTTGTTCTGATTTTTTGTTCTTTCGCCTAAAATTCTTTATTTAATTAAATGAATTTCAAGCCAGTCATGTTCAGACAATTCTTTTTTTCCTTTGGGCAGGGACATACTCTTTAATTCGCATGTGAATGTAATTTTTTTTTTTTGTTTCCGTAAGCATTCCCTTTACAAAGGCCACTTCTAGCATGGCCCAAAATTCACTTTTCCCATTCATTAACTGAAAAAAAAAAGGGTTGGCCCAATCGTTAGTTATTCATCAACTCTAACTAATCCTTTCAGCAGCTTAGGCAATGACCTAATGGTGGAGCATGGCTCCCAAAGAAGCTACACCCTGAAGGCAGGGGATCGATTCCTAGCATTGTGCTGAAATGAAAAAATGATTGTGTGTGTGAGTGGGTAGGCTGTCCATTGTCCAACCCAATGTCAAAAAAAAAAAAAAACTACTCCTTTCAATCTCCCTAAATAACTACTCTTCGTTTCCGTTTTAACACTATTCTCAACATCCACCGTTTTTCGAAATAACGAATCATATCTCCATACATGGCGTTTACACATAGATTCAAATTGCAATCTACATTATAGAATTCTCCATCTTATAAGCCCCCAAGTTGCTATGAATCGACTTACAATTGATGGAATACAGTCTGCTGATTCAACTTGTTAGGAAATGATGAAGTGGGGGCGCTCGCTATATGTTTTGAATGATGTTTCTCACTTTGAAGCGAATGTATGGCGTCAAAGATTTAGGAATTATGATATGGCTTGAATGTACATGATTAAATCAAGGTGCTGAAATTTACATGGCTTATGCCATGATGCACAATCGGCAGTTGAGAAACCACATTCAAACTCATCCCGAGTAACGTTGGATTGTGGGAAGACAACTAACGCATGAGCTCATGGCTTGCATTAGGACAAAACATATATATGCATCATTCTTGTTTCCATGTTTCTCTCACTCACACGCGCACACACACATATAATCATTAATGATCCCATTTATGACGCAACATTAGGATGGTTGTTACAATCGTTGTACTTTTGCTGGGAACTTTAGGTTCTCAAGCCCTTTCTTTTCCTTCGACATCACATATGTTAGCGAATTGATATACTTTGAGTGCGATCTCGCTTTCGAGTATTCGAATCTAGAGTGGGGGAGTTCCATTATGGTTGGTACGATCAATACCTGTACTTATTTTCTCCACGAGCGCTCGTTTCCGAATTTCTTCCTTGGTCATACCTCTAATCCTAACATGCCTTATGATTTCCTGTTAACCGTTCTGCATCCTACCGGAGGCCATCAGTTGTTTCCACCGCATTCGTACCATTTACTCGAGCAGGCAACTGAGTCTTCTCTATCCTATCATACTCAATCTCCTGAGTATATTTCGGCACCTGATGTTCTTGTGCCTCCCAATGTATCAGAGGATCCACTTTCTCATGGATCAATGTGCAAATCCTGAGGTTGTCCGAAATGCCTATGTTTATACTAGTTCGGCCATGTACACAATCCATAAGAAGGTTTTGGAGGAATGTAGGCTTCAGAGGAGGAGGAAGACCTTATCAAGGAGTATTCTATTGGGGAAGATCTTGCTAAGGATGATTCTATTGAGGAAGAGCCATTGGAGGAGCCATTTACTGATGATGCATGAATAGATGATATGATACGTGATTCTAGTGTCAATACATCTAATGGAAGTTCATCGAGAAATAGACCTAAATCTGAGGATGATACAACTTTTTACTCTACTAGAGGAAGTGCTGTTGCTGGATGGATGTACCCCGAGCCAGCAACAATGACGTCACGTGGATAATTCTCGACTATTAATAGGATGGCAATGGGGCAGGTCGGGGCAGGTATTGAAATACCCATACTCATCCCATTATGTACAGATATTTAAATTTTAGCCACATACCCATACACACGAATATATACTGTCCCATATCCAAACACATGAGTATTTATAACATAAGAAAACTATATTGAATTACTCAATAAAACTTATTGCATAAGAAATTACTTCAGAAATATAATTACATACAAATAATAGATAATAAAAAAATAGATTTAGCATTTTTCTAAATTAAAATTACAAATACAACCATCTAAACATTATTAGATAACAAAAAATCATACTAAATTATATATACATATATATAGAGCGAGACGGGGCAGGATGGATAATGAGGGTGGGTGACTAGTATCTATACCCAGTCAATCGCCCCAAAAACTCGTCCCATTAAAGGTAGGAAAGGTCGGCATGGGACGAATTAGGTCAAATTGTCATTTTATTGTAGTTCCCTCATTTTGCTAGGACAATCTGAGGATGGACTACAGTTTTACTGTTTTCTTTTAATCTGATTCTAGTCTAGGGAACCCGAGCCAGGGAATTATATTGTACTAAGTAATATTACTATATTAATGTTTGGGATTTATTTTGTATTTTGGGATTTTATATATGGACTAAGTTGTTATGATTGAAACACGCTATTTGATACTTAATTGAATTTTATGTTATATATCTTATTGTTTATATATGGAAATGCATGATTATAGTTCTATTCGTATTATCCGCTTTTATGGACTCATGAAGAGTGGTGAATTGCTTATATGTATATAAAATATAATGTGTATAGAGTCTCTAGGGCTGATCGAATGTCGCCATCCTGATTTCAGTATTAGTCCATAGCATGTTGAAAGTTAGGTCGTTGCACAAAATTATTTAATTTGATTACTTACCTGCCTTGCTAAAGATCTCACTAGAATAGAAAAGAACTCCATTAATCCCCGAAAGTTGTTGGAGGACAAGTAATCCAATTCCTACCTTCATGGTGTATATACACAAGATAATTTAATAGATATCATTATAATTTTAATTAAACTGAGTAACCAAATAAATTATGGAAAAGAAGGAAAAATAATTATTAGACTAATTATGTATTAAAGGAGAAACATACCACTAAAGGGAACCAATATCTTCTCCTTTTCAAATCTGCAAATTGTACAGGATCTGATTTGTTGTTTGTCATCAAAGAACCCTAAATGATGAATATAACATATTTGTTAAAGAGTATAATCAAATTGTATCTAGTTGATATAAAATAGACATATATGTTGATGGGTTCATTATATTAATTAATGTTCCTCTCAAAATTTTAAAAAAAAATTAAGTAGCATTTTATATATGTAGATGGAAAATTTTCATGAAATACATACCAAATACACATATAATAGTACATTTAATTAAGTGAAATTTTCTTGCTTACTAAATTTAAAATTTCAGCATTTAAAAAGATCAATGTTTGATATCTCAAAATTTTTTGAAAAAAGATAGACAGGATAAACTATTAGCATGACTAAATAACCTAAAAAATTCTTATTTTTCTTTTCATGTAAAAGGTGGAAATTTGGACATAAATCTTCTTATGATTATATAATTTGCCCATGAAGAAAATCTTTATCCATTTAATTAAATACTTGTATTTCTTGTGCTTCCAAGGTGATATCAGTGTGGCTTCCTCGCAATGCTTGTAAGGAAGTTTCAAATCTTGCAATCATCCCCATTTCAGCCTAGATAAAAATAAAATAAGATGAATCATATAATATAATCCATTATATACCAGGATAAACAAATAAAACAACATATTTTGTACAACTCAAATGATACATACCAACCATCTTGGGGATTCTGGAATGAAATATAGTCCAGGTATCAATAATGCACAAGGAATAACTCCTGTCAAGAAAGAAAAAAAAATCAATTTTAATATTTTACAACTTTATTTTAATTCACCTTGCGAAGAACAAACTTTGTTAAAAAAAATACATATATAGATAATTGTTAATGTAATATTTACATTAATTATGTAATACAGAAGTAATTATAGGAAATATTTCTTAACAACATTCACAAAAAAATATATAATAATAATAATAATAATAATAATAATAATAAAATTTAAATTATTATATCTAATGTGAGGTATTCCAATTGTGTGCGTGCAAGAAATTTCTTTCAGTAAACTATTTAGAGTAGCGTCATACAATTTACTTTTTGGAAAATGAGTCCTAGTGTCATAATTAACCGTACAGTTATGCCATTTTGATATCTTTAGTTATAGAAAAGCACAGTAATTAATAATTTTCTAATTAATAAATCAGCCAATACAAAATAAAATATTTAAAAATATTGTTTATAGAAAATCTAAAATGAAAGTTATAAAACATCCGAAACCTAAAACAATCTCAGCCCAACTTTATATTCTTTTAGAAACAGAATATCTGAAACTTAAAAACAGAACATCCGAAACATAAAGAAATAAGACATCCAATTTAAGTTGTTGGCTGATATTGGCTAAATTTTTATTGGTTACCTATTATAATTGTTAATTATAATAGTAAAAAATCATAAGTGACTAGAAACCTATTTTTAAAACGAACCAAAAGATATACATCGTTTAAATAATTCTTCTCTCTTTCCTCCATACAAGAATATCAATTTTTAAAGTAAGAACACTTTGAAAAAAAAAAATTCAAAGGGTACGAACTCATCAAGAGTAACCTCCCCTCTCTTCTCAATATTTTTGAGTTAGAATTCTCACAAATTTAATTATTGTGAATTTGATTCTTGCAACGAGCATTAATATTAGTTTTTAGAGGTTCTTATTATATATGGCTTTTCATATGCAAATGTGATAAATTTCTTCCTATTGATTTTTTCCCAATCTATAGGAGAAAACCCTAAATTTGGGTTTTGTTAAATTTGGTTTGAATTGGTTGATTAGGAAGTGGATCAGATTGAGCTTGTAGCAATCAAACGAATTAAAAGAGAACGTCAATTAACATAAATATTTTCATGTTGGATATATTTATATAAAGTTATGTGGAATCCTTTTTTTTTTCGTGAATTGGACAATTTGCAATCCTAGATTCATCATTCATGCACCCACTCACACACACTTTATTGGGGTTCACCACATATTCAGCTTAAGTTAGGGATCGAACCCTGGTGCAACTATTGTTGAGGCAAGCAGATTTGCCATTCAACCAAAGCCTGAGCTGCAAGTTACGTGGAATCCTATGTTAGAGGCTTTAAGATAAGATTTTTGCCTCTAAGCCTGGATTATCTAAAATCTATGCTAGTTAGTGAGCTAAACGAGCTGGCCCGTTTATTTAGTTTTATTTTAATTTTTTTTAAAAAAAACCTTTTCTTATACTTTTTCTTATTCAATCTGAAAATTCGATTTATCAATAAAAAAAATTTATTTTCTTAAGATCTTTTTGCTAAAAAAAAGTATTTTTGTCAAAAAATAATTTTAAAGTGAACAAATAATGTTTTGTTTTTTTTAAAAAATTAGTTAATTAATTAAATGAATAATCCATTTTACATTGAGCTGGCTATAAATAAATCGGGCTATAAAATGATAGCTCATATATAAATTAGAGCTAAACAGGCCTGACCTAAATTAGCCACACTTGTGCGTTTAACATTACTCATGTTCGGGTTCTACCATTATAATCGACTCGTGATTTCATGACTAGTAGGACAAGCATACATCATCTATCACTACTAGAAATACGCGGGTTACCATCGGATTTACTGTCGGATTATATCCCACTATAATTTCCGTCGGATTTACCGTCGGATGAGGCGTGTTGACGAATGGGTCAGAGATTTTTTCGTGGACTTAACCCGTCCGACGCAAACTTTTGGTGGGAATGAAAATTAAATTGGCGGCTAATTTTCCGTCGGATAAGTAAACGAAAAATCCGACGGAAAGTAGTAAAAACGGAACGCTGCGTTTCAAAAACTGACGAACCTGTTTCTGTCGGATATATCCGACGGTAAGTCCGACGAAAAATTCAAAATAAACCTAATCGACGAACCTCCCCCCTTCATTCACAACCGCGCCTCACTCTCTCTCCTTACACCC